>JBAMJV010004405.1:0-109737 GCA_037951105.1 Echinarachnius parma | reverse complement strand
GGATACCATTTTTCATGCACACTCCTGAATTTAGCCTTATTCGTCTCTTTTTTTAATAATACCCTTTTTCCACATAAATCAAGTGCCCTGCCTCAGTTTTAAGACCCTCAAATTATTTCTCTATGGCATCCATGGTCATTCTTACTAGTGACCGGCTATAGCAAAACACTGCACTTGTCCGTGAAAATAAAAATGTAGATTTTCTTCTCATTAGAAAGGCCTCATCACAAGCTTTGATCTGATGCTTCATTCTAACTAATTGGGCAATAATTGGTGAAGATATGATTGCTTCAATTTACAATCATAAGTGTTTTACACACATTATGTGAACTTAAAATGCCCATCTCTTTGAACATGAATTACCGACAAGTGCCAGGTTTTGCTATAGCCGGTCACATATGTTCCGACAATCTTTGATCATACATGTACTGTCATTTTCCCGACATTGTTTTCATGTGAAATCTTTTGTATCATGTTTCCTCTTTACCATTACTTTACCATATGTGACTGGCTATAGCAAAACCCTGCAGTTGTCAGTAAAAATCAAAATGGGGATTTTCATACTGTCATTAGAAAGGCCATGATCACAAGCTTTCATGTGATGCCTTCTTCTAAAAAATCAGACAATATTTGGCAAAGATATGTTTGTTTCAATTTTACAAACATAAGTCTTTTACACACATTATGTGAATTTAAAATGCCAATACATGTATTAAATATTAATTACCAACAAATGCAGGGTTTTGCTATAGCTGGTCACATAACCTGGTTGGGGCATTAACAAGTATTTTCCTGTTCTGTTCTGGTTTTAACGTGGATTTTAGTTTTTTTTCTTCAAATGGTATATTGTAAATTTGCGGTTATATTCGATTACAATGTATTAAAAGTTTATTAATTAATTACAGTTGCAACAATCAGTTTCATTTCATATACTTATAGAAGTAGGTTACATGTATACATCCTGGTTCATAGTTAAACATATAATCCTCTGTTACGTTCCTGAATCCTGACTAATCATGAAGCTGTGCATATTTTACTCAAATCACACATATAAAATATGTCTATCATTTATACCATTGGGAATTGTTCTTAGGTTGTGTACTCATGATTCAGGACACATACAAATTTAATTAATAATCAGTTGTTTATTACACTCAATAGAAATTCATCATCTCAATCTGTCTATTTCCTCAAAATCCATCATGCAAATTTTCATTCAAGCTACCTGTATATACTTGTATTTGTTGTTGCTTTGGGAGCATCTTATACATTTATAAATCAAAAGTTTGCCCTTTGCTGTGATACACATGCCTTAAAGGGGACCACCATGCAAAGAACAACGCATGGTTATATGACTTGGTACCAATATTTGATATTAAATATATGTCCAACACTTTGCAAAGGGTTTTGTTATTCATAAACTAATCACAAAATCTCACCGAACCAACAGGGCCGATGGTTCCGTAAGCGGCAAACGTTTGCGAGTGCGCTATTCTAAACCTGTGTACGTTTGGAGACAATAGAAGCACAGTAGACGTAGTCCTAGAAAATGGACTAGTCTTTGTCCCGGGGGGGGGGGGGGGGGGCACTCGTGCCGCTTAAAAGAACCCCGTTTTCACACCCGATTGCCGCTCTAAAGATACCCGATTTTAAAAATTTGCCGCTCCATAGACCCACGGAATGACTTGGCTAGGTAGTTGAGTAGCGCCAATTCCATTATTCTTCTTCTAGTCAGCTCCTTGGACCACCATTTAAGAGTTTCCGTAGGTCTTTGGTAGCTCCAAGTCTATGTATTTTGTAGTTTTAGTCTGCTCCTTAGACCCATTAACTCCTGTTTCAGGGTTTTTGTAGCTCCAAAGATCCTATATTTTTTTCTTGTAGTCAGCTCTTAAGACCCCCATTTCAGAGTTCCGTGCGGCACACCCCCGTCAAAAAATAATTTGAGTGCCCCCCCCCCCCCCCCCCCCCCCCCCGGGGTCTTCGTCTCCTGACCCATGAACAATTACTTCGTATCGTGATGGGTTTTCAAATTATATAATTTGTCTGGAAACCATTTTTCCTGATCTTGTTGGTGGAATGGACGACCAAAACTATTACATTTCATTGATAAGAATAATATTTTGAGAAAGTGGTTCCCTTGAAATTTGTATAATTGTAATTCTTTAAAGAAAATATGAAGATTTGTATAAACGTACATTTCTTTAGTAATTATTCTGGATTCTGAATTTTTAATTGTAAAATTAAATACCAAATTTCTTCAATTAGGAATGATTGTTTCCCAAACCGTAATGTTAACCTTAAATATTTAAACCTTAAACTTGAATTCATATCAATGTACATGCATGTATATAATAATGTGCATTTGAAATGTTCTAATTCAAAGAAAATATATATGTAGGTACAAATCATATAGTGATTTAACTTTTCACACTTTCTTGATTTCAGATGAAGACAAGGAGGAAAAGACTTCTTCTGGAGGGTAAGTTATTAGAAGAAAGTAATATAATACATTAGGTAATTCTATCGCTAGCTGAATACCGCTCCTGGAGGGCTGAGGAGCGGTAGTGATTTTTGAGCACTTAAGCTTGCATCCAGTACATTTTATCAGGGTTGGCACTTCTTATCTCTCTGGGCCTTGAGGGAAGTAAACACAGCATGGGATTGTTGACAGTATAAAACTGATAAGAATGTGGTCGATACGGAAACAAAAATGATAAAATTGATCACCACGATGGTGGAAGACAAGCTAATGGGACAATCACGTCATGAATAATAATAATAATAATAATAATTTTAATAATAAGGAAATGCACAATATTTCTTTATAATGACAATACCAGAGGAATAGTGATAACAAATATTACAGTTTGGTTCAGATATGGTAATTTGTAATGTGTATATTACATTATTTGCTGATTTTGACTACAGTAGCTTGGATTAGAACATTTGTTTTTTTCAATAAGAAATATGAATTAGTTATATTTCTTTGTTGGTGTTCACAGGGCAATGACAAAGCTGAAGCAAGCAGTTGCGAGAGATACAAGGGACTTCCTAAGAAGGGTAACTAAATTGTATTTATTAAGAAAGGAAACCAGATTTTCTCCAGCAATATATCAAAAACATATACAAGTATTGAAACCGGTAATTTATTCATCTTTCATATGATACCACATTTGCAATGATAATTTAGGTACCATACTTGTTGAACGACGAATAAAGGAAGCTATTTTTGACATCACTCAATTAAAACCATTCATATTCTTTAATGCATGGCAATATCAGTACATATTTGGTATCATTTGAAAGTGGATGGATTTATCTTTTACATCAATGATTCACATTTGTTGGGACATATTCATATTTCTAACTATTGATTGGAAAAATCAGGTTTCCTTTTATTGAAACACTGTATTTCAACTCTCGATCTCTCACTCACCTCCTTACATGCACACACACATACAATATTTCATGTTTGTTTCTTTCAATTTTCTTTTCTTTTTCTTTTTTTAAATTATTGATAAGTATTTACATTATCATGTTTTCACTGATTTAATTGAATTCAGTTTTTTATCCAAGTTGTAGAAATGCTCTTATACTTTCTGGCGAAATTCCCTTTAGAACGATGTTCTTTATCCATTGAAATATATTAATTTTTTATACCCAAACTTGAATTTCTGTGGAAACTTTGGTTCTCATATCATGACCTATAATGTCTAGATGCAGTTATATACCTCTTTCAGATTTTGCATTTCAATCTATATTTTTATCTTTTTATTTGTCTCTCCATAATCTGTTAAGTGTTTTACCGTATATTTTCAATTAGTGTTTGTATTGATGTCGGGCAAGTACAATTTTATAAATGGACCAATTTGGTTGCCAGATTGGGCAACTAAATTATTGGTCAACTACGAAAGATTAATATAATTTCTTACATGAAAATCTCATCTAGTAGTAAGTGGGCAAGTAGTCTTCTGGTCGGGCAAGTCAAACGTGTAAAGTTATGATTTTACTTGCCCAAACGGGCCAGTAGAGAAATAGTGTGAACATTTTAAGGCTTTAATACCTGTAGATGTGGCTAGTTATGCAGTATGTTTATTTCTCTTTAATTGTTTGTATTATATTTAGATTGAATGTTATGCACCCCCCCCCCCCCCAAATATTCAGTGGGTGCAATTGAAATAATAATTACAATTGGGTTGGGGTGGGGGAGGGGGGGAGTGCTGGGAGACTGACAACAACATACTTATTGACGTTCAATAGACCAGTTTGCTAACGTATTCAAATTGTACGCATATCCAATTAACAATGGTTCTTCTTGCCAATCTGAAAGCTTGCTCGAGGTTTGCCAGACATAGTAATAACCATCTTGTGATTGACTGTTAACAGCTTGTCTCCAGGAGGATTTTGCATACAGAGTTGCGATCAATCCAAAGTTGTGATTAAACGCAAGTTAGAAAATATGCAAAATTTGAGCCAATAAGATTGGTGCATTTAGGTATATTTTTACCAACTACCAATTCCAAGCAGCTCTTCATGCAATACCCACCCCCCTCCCCCCCCCCCCCCCCCCCCCCCCCCGGTCAAAAGGCAGCAGACTTTCATTAATTTGATTATGAAATCAAACAGGTGTGTATTGTATTTGTGCATTATGTGAATTTCTTTGCACAGAAACGTAAATTATTGGCTACTAAGAGCTCTGTATACGGAGACAAGAAAAAGGACAAATCTCCAGAACCACGAAGAAAAAGTGTAAGGAGCTTGACGTACTCAGTAATCCCTCCTAACTCAAAGCTCCTCAAATATTGGAGAAATGCATTTATTGATGTATATTCATGTATACAGTACATGTATATGTAATACAATCTATTCAAGTAGAATGCAAATGATATGCATTGGTATACAGGGGTATTAAAGGGATCTAGTAACTGTGTTGACATGTGCAAAAAGTGATGAGTGGTTGATACAATGTATATTGTTGTTATCTGATATGTCCACTGGGTGTTTTGTGAAAATTTCAAGTTAAATGGACGTTTTATGGCCGAGTAATGAGCAAAAATGCAAAGTGCACTCATTGCACTCACTTTGTACACGGTTTTCGTGGTCCAGTGGATAATTTAACATCTGAACACTTCAGTCGTTAATATCTTTTTAACGAAAGGGAAATTTGAAAAACCAAAACCTGTCCCATGCATTTATTGTTAATATGAATACAACAAGGTATGAGAGAACCGCTAGAATTCCAATTGGATTTTGAGGATTTGGACAATGTTACTAAGTCCGTTTAATAATCATCAAGCAATTATCAGTCAGATAACATACAATGTATACTTGTATTTTAAAATCCTTCATTGCAATTGGGAGTGGATATACTCTAACTCTGATAAATGTTTCCAATTTTTGTGTGTGTATTTTTACTTCAAAAAGGGTATCTCACCCAATTTTCTTCTATCAAATAAATCTACTAACATTTACTTCTATGGAGGAAACGAGTTTGCAGTTCATTGGGGGAAAATAAAAACAAAATGGTTAAAAAGCGATTATTGCATGCATGGTACAGTGGTTTTCCGCTTAATTTTGCACAGAAGGCTTTTGCAGAGTGATTTTTACCCATTTATTAAACATGTGAACCAAAATAAGCGGGGGAAATTTCCTTGAGAAAAGTAAGAACTGTTTGGGCAAATCCTTCCCCTTTCAATTTTACCACATTATGCAGAGACCTCTCTTTGTCATAATAACATTTGGTATATGCTTAAAGTCCTGGTCACATATCACAGGATAGCGTAAACGGATGCCCGACGAATAGGAAATTTGCAAAAATCAAATTATGCGATGGTGAAAGTCGTTTCCATTGCTTCATGCACAAAACATTCACCCGGATAGAACAACATACAATTGCCTGACAAAGAATGGACATGAAACGCATACGAACAAAGATGAGCGGATTGAACATTTTACTCTCCATCTGGCATCCGTTTACGCTATCCGGTCATGTGTGACCGGGCCTTTAAGTATAAAAGAGAGCTTCACATTTATGAGGCAGTGTAAAAAGTTGAATCTGCAATTTTCACCTTTTCTATTTGGTGACTTCCTTTGTTGTCACTGTTTTTAATTCTCGTATTTGCCCTATACTCTTTAAAAAATTATTTTAAGTTTATAGCCAGTATACCGTAAAACTCCGTGTATAAGACGCACTCGTGTATAAAACGCACCCCCAACTTTCTATTAAAAAAAACAAAAAAAAAAAAAAACATTTTGTTTTTTTTAAATTTATTTTTTAAATATTTTTTTTCATGAATATTCATATATTCATGAGGTAGCAATGCTCATTAAATATGCAAAATACTAAATTCATTAATAACTTTTTTGTTGAGAAAAATGTATAACCACTGTTTAGAAAATTGAATATTAAATGAGTGCTGCTACTCATGAATATCTGAATATTCAATTAGTAGCAGTGTTACTGCTTAAAAACTTGCATTTTGTTTTGCTAACCACTATAATTTATGTAGGAAAAAGGTATATTTTGATAAATGTTCCCCTTTATATCAAGCTCTTATCATGCCCTAGACCAGTTTAATATGCAGTTTAATATGCATTAAACATGATTACCGGGTGTCCCAAAAAAAAAATTCTAAAAAAAAAATTTTTTTTTTTTTTTTTTTTTTTTTTTTTTTTGGGGCTGTACCTGTGTATAAGACGCACCCCCCACTTTGAAAATTTTCCGACGGAAAAAAAGTGCGTCTTATACACGGAGTTTTACGGTAAATTTTGTTAATTACTTTCTTGCACTAACCTGACATACTTCCTTCTGCAACCCTTGCTAAATCAATCATGAGTGTATTGACCTGCATTGTATGAATATACTAGTATTCCTTGATTTGTAGTTTATACATGAACCCTTAGTAGGATACATGTATACATTTTTAATCTGTAAAGCAACATGAATATTCTTTATCAAACTGTAACTATTATATAACAAATAATCCAAACATGTTTTGTTGCTGTAATTGGAATTATATACTAACAAATATAAACTCTTGATGTACACAACGGGTTGTCCTTTCTTCAAGCTTTAGCTTTGCAGACTTCCCATATTGTTGGAAATAAAAAATAAAAAAAGAATTAGGGTTAGGGTTAGGGTTAATATTAGGGTTAAAATAAAGGATTACATGTGCTGGTAACATTTGCAGCTTGTAATACATTTAGAAAAGTGTTGGCAACATAGCATCACACAGTGTAGTTTTATTTGTTTCTTTTTTCCCACAAGAATACCACTCCCAAATAATGCTTTATACATGTACAGTATATCAAAGGAAAAACAAATGTTCACAAAAATACCACTCGTAAATACTGTTCTATACATGTATATCAAAAGAAAAATAAGATCTGGAAGAAAGCTTTACTGAGAGGCAAATTATAAATGTAAACAACAAATCATTCTACATCTTTCATTATTTGATAATTTCTAAAAAAAACAATAGCAGAATTTTCACTATACTACCCTTATTAAAGCAACTTGAGTAGGAGTAGGAGACTTTTTAAATTAAAGAATGGGTTGTGTCTTGAAACTGAGGTGCAATATTTGTTTCCCCCGTTAACTTTAGATTGGAGGAGCAATCAACAAGCCTGTGACAGGTAATATTAACCATGGTAACGCACCAACAGCAGCATCAGAAAGTGCCAAGCATGCCAACATCAACGAACTTCTAGGTAAGGATGGTTGAAAAGAAATTTGCAAAATCTTTATAGCTGATTAAATCCTTATCACTTGTACACTGCTGTCTATACAGCATGTCCCAGAATTAATTACAACGGGACTCTGCAACGATAAAGTTAAATATAGTAGATCAATCAGAATGATATTTCAGGGTATGAAACTATGAAACGTATTACCTACATCTTGCAGAAAACCCTATTTGATTTGCTTCAGTGGTCATGGAGAATGAGGATCTTTTGTCAATCATGTCATGTGTCCATTTTTGTTCATAACGCGTGAACACAATGGGCAACGCGTCTCCTTATGTACAAAACCTGGAGGGAAGGGACATCTGACATGATTGACAAAAGATCCTCATTCTCCACGACCACTGAAGCAAATCGAATAGGGTTTTCTGCAAGATGTAGGTAATAAGTTATAGTTTCATACCCTGAAATATCATTATGATTGATCTACTATCTTTAATCGTCGCAGAAAGTCCCGTTGTAATTAATTCTGGGACATGCTGTATGTACCTGTTTCCATTTGTATCATTTATTATTTACATTCAAGAGTGTTTTAGATTAGGTGAATACCTATAAAGACATTAATGATAAAATGAAATTATAGAAACCTAGCACAACAAAATTCACAAATGTTTTATATAGTACACTCATGCTATATTATTTTATTTCTCTTCATTCCGTTTTTCTTTGATTATGAAATCATGTTAGATGTGTACAGCTAGCTCAGTTTAAGATTTCTTTGTTACAAACAAAACACAATTGCACCTTAGAAATATTTAATAGTGGTCAATATGTATGCCATAAAAATATATTGTGCAGCAAAAAAAAAAAAATACATAATGCATAATGATGCATTGAAAGTTGATTTATTGACTCTTTCTATATCGCACATTTGACTCAATGTAGAACACAATTACTAAAAATTAAGACACTGCTGACAGATATAAAATGTACATGTACGACGTAAATTTACCATTCACCTGGTGCCCGTTTCATGAAAGACTCTCGACTATATTCGTACACAACCTTGGTATAACTTTGACATTTACGGCAACACATGTTTTATTAATAGTACTTATACTTCCCCCCTTTGTATTCGGAACAAACGCCATCCGTATGTCTGTAGATCAATCACAGTCACATGACGGGTAAGACGGTCCTTGTCCTTTGTATTCGGAACAAACGCCATCCGTATGTCTGTAGATCAGTCACAGTCACATGACGGGTAAGACGGTCTTTATTAGCTAAGATCCTTTCATGAAACGGGCCCCAGTTTGAGATTCTCCCTTTTATTTGTATTGCTGTATGAACTATAATTTTGTTCACCATTATATTCCTGTAAATCCTTGCTTTCATCCAATGACTATTTTATTTTGTTATCCATCATCCCCTTCACCATCATTTTCTCTTGTTTCATCACAAAACCATGCACACATAATCTGCTGTCACAGAAAAGACACTGCGAGATTACCAGCCTGCGTACAAGGAAGGTCCTGTGGTGTACAAGGAGCAAGATGTCGGTAGGTATCCTGTGTGGTCGGTCTTTCGGACGGTCGTATCGGTTGGTTATTTGTTTTTGTTAATATACCGCAACCACACCAATTAGCATTATTTACATCTGGGACCGCACTTTATTGTCACCATCCAAAAGATGCAGCCTAGTTTACAAACCTGGGCCACATTACGTAAAAGATTTGTTAATTGAATGTCAGTTGATCAATTAATTGTACACATAAATCACAAATCTTTTGTTATGGGGCCCTGTTGGGCCTGAGCAGAGTTTTTTGTTTGTTTTTTGTTTTATTTATCCAGGTTAGCCTCTTTAGACTTTTAGTGCTTTTGCTGTAGCTCTGTTTACCCAGAGGAACCTACCTTTTATATCCAATATTATTTTTACCTCGGCCGTTTGATACACATTCACACTTTATTGTGCACTTTCCCCCCTCTCCCTGGGGAGGATTCCAGCAGGTGCCACGTTTATAGTGCACTCATGCTTTACACACCCTCATTCATGCCAAGTACCCAAATTGCACCTGGGTGGGGAACACCAGTGTAGATAGAGTGCCTTGCTGAAGGACACAAGTGCTGTCATACTGGGGCATCAATTCAGGTTCAAACTCGGCTCCTGTGCTTTGCAGTCAAGCGTCTCTCTGATCGTGCCACAACACCTCCACCAGTAGACCAGACCATCTCTAATTCACCTGTGTTATTGGTGCAGTGCCTGTACCTTTAAACCTGTCAGGCATTTCCTATCTATGAGTAAAGAGGATAAGAAGAGGGGAAGGGGATAAGGGGCCATCTACAAAGTATGTACGCACAAGAATGGGAGGGGGGGGGGGGGGGTTCACGCTGATGTGTACGCTGCATTCAACCACATGCATAAAAAGTGCGTACAGGGGGGGAGTGGGGGTCAATTTCGGACAATAATGTGCGAACATAATTTGTAGATGGCATCCAAGCTTGTTGAAAGTGAGACTCGGTGGGGATGGGGGGAGGGGGGGGGGGGGGGACAGCTCTGTGATGCCCGTAGATCTCGCCATGCTGCTACATGATGATTTTTACGGGCAATCAGAAGTTTTGAGGCTCAGATCTGATATTTTTGTACTATTGTTATTTAATTTTGTACTGCCACCAAGCATACAATACGTACCTTGCGGCATTCTATTGAGAAAGTAATACTTCACCTAGCTAAATGAATTTGAATTTATTTATTTATTTACCAATTTAACAAAATCATATATGCAAAATATTTAAACAAGTTATCATCATTGGGTAAAAAAAAAAGACTAGAAAATAGCATATTATGCATTTGGTATATGTCCAATGCTGAATTGAATTCCTTGATAATTTTGTAGCATTTAATTAAGATGCGTTGTTGTTTTTCCTTTGTTGTCATTAAGTTTCTGTCCATTTATTTGTGTATGTATCTTTCATGGTTGACGTATAGAGGCTGAAGGGAACACATGTGTGTATACAGTGAAGCCTTGTTGTAATGAGGGACCAAGACATTTACCTGGTTGTATCAGTTATCTTTACATTGGGAGTAAAAACAAAATAATGCTTCATCGGGTTTATATAAAAACAAAAGAATTTAAAGAGCTGGGACCAGCAAAGTTAACTTGGTTTTGTTACACTATTTGACTATTTTGTCTTCCTTCTTGTTCAGGTTTTCCCAAGCGTCTTGCAGCTCCGCGAGGCTCCAGATCCCCACCAAGGACTTGGGGAGTTCGGCCGAGTGACGTACAGAGTGCCCAGGTGCGGTTATGAGTCACAGGTGTTGAGGACCAAGTAAAAATGAACTGTATTCCAGCTATTATACATTCGCTTCAGTCATAATTAAACTGAATTAACTGAAAAGAATTGTGAGAGTCTAATTATAGAGGGCCAGAGCTTTCGAGCCCAGCATAATCTTCTTCAGGGGCAAACTGACGACAATAACTTGTAGACCATGGACTATAAAGACACATGGACACATTATACTGACAGCTAGAGAAGGAGGCAGAAGTATAAACTGTGTATTAAAGGAGTTTACCCATTCACTCCCCCCTTATTAACCCATTCAGGACTGGCCCTGAAAATACTCAGGCTGCATGAGGTCAATGGGAAATGCATGTTCAACTCGCAAAATCAACTCGTCTTGAATGGGTTAAAAGGTAGTTTGGATTCTTCTAATCAGACGTAAAGTGCCATCTTGTGAATTGCCTTGAGCATGGAGCGTGGTGCGAAATAAACACTGGCTCACTGTGTTGTGTTGTCCGCAAAAAATAGCCAGGTTACAAATGTTTGGACATATTCTGAACACCCTCTACATCCCCATGTTTGACCATGCAGAGGAGTATACGGGAAAGCCATACCAGGCAATTGGGACAGGAGAGAGCAGCAGCAGAAGCAAAAGAATGAACCATGTATCAAGTTTGATCTATTCAATCCATCAATGATAACATGGAAACTGTGTACTGAATTTGACAATACACCAGAATCTCTTCAGCTACTACAGTTGCACCCCTTGAGGTGAATCTAAGAGTGATCAAGTACTTTGGAAATTAGAGGACTAGAACAAATAAAGTTGATCTTCCTCCGATCTTCCTCCGAAACTACAAGGAGAGCCTCTGTGAGGATATCTAAATACCAAAGCCATGGAAAGGTCTTCAAGTTTAATAATATACACTCTTATGTGCCCACAATTGTAAACCTGTAAATTGCTCATGTAATAACAGTAATTGACGTCACTTTGTGTGGATTCCAGAGTGATACGCTTTTGAAGGTCTTACATTCAATAACATTTATATTGTATTAATTTGTATTATCCAATCCTTAACTGAGTAGCCACTTTGTCTGCACCCGTTTGGTCTACTCTCTATTCTTCTACTGGCAAAATCTGATATCAGATTCTTAGGATGAGTGATGAGGGGTGAGAAGTGGGAGTTTCAGGCATTATGTAGTTAAACAAAGGACAAAGGAGACAAACACCAAAGGGGGGGGGGTTGACAAAGCGATTATACTCTAAGAGTACCAAAGTGTGATGTCACCACCTTTCGTTGTCGTGGGTAATGGTTCGAAAACAAATGTCAGGCATGCCAGAAATTCTGGACGTAGTGGTTGCTAAAAAGGCAGTTGTCCACCTCCAACTCAATACAAATCAAAGGACAAGTTGCTTAGAACCAGAACATTACCGTACGATCACAGCTTCGATGCATTATAAACCATCCAATCTGGTCACAATGTCTGTTAGATTCACTTTGGCTTATGTCTTTCACTTCTACGTATTATAGTTCAGTGGTGGCATCTGGTTTATGCGTTCGTTCCACTTTGATTGGTCAGCTGCTTTGCTGCTATTTTCTAGAAGCTAATTAATTTCATTGTTTCTGCAGGCTATTTCTAAGCTATGAATCCATTTCGTGGGAGGTCTGGTATCGTTTACAATCTCAGAGCATCTTTCATACATTTAAATCGTGACCCTCCGATTTGCAAAATCTTTCATTTTCTTTTTGTGTCTTTCTTTTTATACAAATTCGCTCAGCATGTACTTGCATGTGCAACTTTACAATGCAATTCTTATGTTAATTTAGTATGCAGTATCATCATTACAGTGTGATGCATATACACCAGATTTTTATGTGAACAATTCTACATACATGCATGAAACATTGGCAAATATTTAAATGCAGAGATCGTGGTCATTTGTACAAAAGAGATATTCTAGATATTATTGGCTTAACTTAAAACAGTTCATATATGTTTACTTAAGTAAAGACAAATATACATATTTAGTGCCAAATTGGGTATCCATATGTATACACATGGTAGAATTAGTATTGTTGCAGAATTTGGTCGGTCAAAATTGTACATTAGGTATTTGTGCAGCAAGTATTTGTATCCGAGATCAAATGTGACCGGCTATAGCAAAACCCTGCACTTGTCGGTAGAAATCAAAATGTAGATTTTCATACCATTAGAAAGGCCTCGTCACAAGCTTTCATTTCATGCCTTATTCTAACAAATTTGTCAATAAATGGCGAAGATATAACTGTTTCAATTTTACAATCATAGGTCTTTTACACATATTATGTGAACTTCAAATGCCCATTTCTTCAAAACATGAATTATTGACAAGTGCAGGGTTTTGCTATATAGCCGTTCATATGATAACTGAATCTAGTGAACAGTAATACCTACAGTGTACTGCCTTCCAGTGAGATGCCCAGAATGTACCGAGAGAGTGGGTGAGGGAAGCTGTTCCACCAAGGAGTTACTACGGATGGAGTCGCAACTCTCACTAATTTATTCAAACACCTGTGCATATTCTAAAGACAAACATAAGGCGGAGAAGTGGGGCTATTTGCGGTGGTTACTAGTTACTAATAGCTTCTGACCAACACAAGCATTGAAAGGGGTTGAAGGGACAAAAACAGTGTAAAGGTTTTCTATAGCTCAGCTGGTAGAGCACCGGTCTAGCAATTCACTCGGAAACCATATTTTCTTTGCGCATTTTTCAGTTACTAATTTGATACTATTTGTTGGCATGACATGGGAATTTGGACATTAAAAATGTACTGGTGCTGCTATCTTGAAAGAATCGTGTATGCAATGTACATGTATGGGTATGAATATGTTATGCAGTCTTTCCTGTTTAAATTAATATATTAATGGTGCTGGATTAACTAAGAATTAACAACTCCAAAATATGAATATCAATGCTTTGGTTTAATCTCAGAAAAATGATGTTTTGAATACAGATTTTCCACCAAGTGCTTTATTGTATGTGTTTCGTAAATTATTGCGTTGTGTATAATCTGGATGGTAAATGATTTTATAACTTGAAAATGTTTTTGTGTGTTTATATGATTTTTATATATTTTATACAAGAATTTGCGATGGCTGTGCCATCTCAATCTTTTATACACTTTGTGTCAATTATTTGTATGAGATTGCTGGTCAAGTCAAGAGTTTTTGTTCAATCGTATCTTCAAGTGTATATTACATTTTGAAAATTTAGTGTGAATATATAAAGATGTGGATTTTATATTATGTGTATTTATAAAATGTAGAACAATTTGAAACATTTATCAATGTATATCCAGTTTTCCAACAATTAGCTACTATTCACTCCCCATTTAACATTGTGCAAATGGCTTGAGATTATACAAACATTTTATAAAGATACTATTGATGGAATTCCATTAATTATAAACTTTCTCTCCATGAAAATATATACATGTTTTTTATTAAAAACTGATGTACATGAAGTAAATAAAATGGAAAGACAAATTAGAGTAATTAAGAGTTGCTGTGTGATTTGGGACTGTATATATATATATATATGTAATAATTTGGTTATTAGGAATGTGAAGGAGCCAGTGTTATATTGCAAGGGACAATGGGAAAATACTTTTGCATAAACAACCCCCAGAATAATGCCATAATTTCCGTTTTCACTACTTGATATTATGAGTTTGAACTAAACTTAGTATGACTTGTTTAGTAGCTGCCAATATTGATATTCCCATGTGTAAGATTGGCTTTGTTTCATCTTCCTTCAACAAACAGTAAAGTGAGTCATTAATTATTATCATGATTTGTCCTCCTAAAAGAACACAGTAAAGTGACTCTGCATTTTTGTAATGTACACTGTACATGTAGTTCAGAGTATCCATATCAAATTTATTTGAATTGTACATATGAAATGGCAATATATATAATGTATACATGTGTATATCATAATGAAAATAATAAGACAAATTGTACAACAAAAAATCTTTGTACCATCATAGGTTTATTATTACATGATTGCTTTTTTGAAGTAAATGAATTATGAAATGAAGGGGAAAAAATATGCATCCTGTTTTGTTTGTTTGTGTTTTTAATATGGTTTTCTTTACATCTTTGGCTAAGCATGTTTGATTGTGAATGCAGTTTTACAGTACAGTGGGCTCTGCTTAATGGGGCAACATAACAGTACATGTATATGCCATACAGAACAATGAAACATCAATTATTATTTTCATCGTAATTTTTTGATGGAATATTCCTTCACTTTTCAAGGTCACAAAATACCACATAAAATAAGAAAGTTTTAACTTATAAAAATAAGTTAAAACTTTGACTCTGATACTAACAATTGTAGTCTATACAGGTACCTCGGCTAAATACAGGTAACATAAACATGTCATAAACATGGCCGGAACCACATTCAAGATGGCCTTTGTAAAACAAAACAAAATTGTAACAAATTATTTGTCTACTATCTGATATCTAGGCTGGTTTGTTGAAATAAGTTTTTGCAGAGTTGTGGATGTGAATAACATTATAACGGGCTCAACACTAACATTTTTACTAGTATAGTGGTCTGCTCGGCCAAGTAAAATTATTTGCTCTTGAACAACAAAACAAAAATGTCCTGGCCCCAACATTGTATTTCATTTGTGAACTGTGTACTGTTAAAAAATTCCACTCCCTTTCTTGGTAAAAGCTGCAATTATTGATGAAGCTTGATGTGGAAGTATAGAAGTTTTTTTTTCTCATTCTGTGTTTGCCAGTTTAAAAAATTTTAGTTGCCCTATCTGGCTACTAATTTATACCCCTTTTTTACATTTTCCTGGCCTGACATCAAGTTTTAGTGGCCCCAGGCCATCGAGCAAGTGCTTGTGTTGAGCCTGCATATTATTTACAACTATTAGAGTTTGGCAATAAGGAACTGGCTATGATTGAAAATCAAGAAGACAAACTCTCCCACTCCTATCGGGGAATAGCCTATCCGTTACGCGTCGGGCTTTCTGGCAAGTACTCCTAATCGCGTTATGGAGACGGACAATCGGCGAGGGAGAAGCCTGAGCGCCTATCATCACTGGTGAATGCGAAAAGTTAATTTTCTTTTATTTACATTGTTTCGTTCGTAGAAAATCTACGAACCCCCTGCATAAGACTATATTAAGGAACTCCAACAAAGTAGGTAGAAGATGTAATGCTGAGATGTAACGCTGAGAATAATAAGAATTTAAAAGAAATAAAATTCATAAATTTACATATTCATTCTCCTAAATCTACCCATATAAACATGGATTCGTCAAAAAAAAAATCAGAACTTGGAGATGATATTTGATTGATTTGATTGGTCACTAGTGATGATAGGCGCTCGTCTCCATAACGCGATGAAAGCCCGACGCATATCGAATAGGCTAATCAGGGCAGTGCTATTGTCGAGCCCTATATTATAAATATCATGAAAAAAAAGTTTGGCAATACGTTAAATACAAAATATCCTATCGAGTGAGGTAGAGACCAAGAGGATGAACAGGTACATGATCTGCAGAATGGGGTACAGAGTATTAATTCACAAAGATTTATTAAAGGCTATCAAAATGGCACTCCAGCTGCTATTTCTCCTTGATCTTAATAAATAAATAACTTTACTGATTTACCGTAGAACACCATCGTCAAGCACCCCCAAGCACCTATACGCATCCTGCTTTTAAAGACGTTTCCATGAGATTCATCTTCATTATTATCCTCATGAATATTCCTCACCATTATTTGCATTATTGATTAAAGTTTCCCGTTTGGACAGAGAGCAGGCGCTCTTTAAAAGCAAGATGCATACAGGTGCTTGAGGGTGCTTGACGATGGTGTTCTACGGTATGTGACCAGCTATAGCGAAACCCTGCACTTGTCGGTAGTTCATGTTTTGACGATATGGGCATTTTAAGTTCACATAATGTGTGTAAAAGACTTATGTTTGTAAAATTAAAACAAACATATCTTTGCCAAATATTGTCTGAATTTTTAGAAGAAGGCATCAAATGAAAGCTTGTGATGAGGCCTTTCTAATGGTATGAAAATCTACATTTTGATTTTTACCGACAAGTGCAGGGTTTTGCTATAGCCGGTCACATATGGTATCAAGTGCATACAAACAACGATGAACAACAAAGATAATTGTCGGCAAATTTGCATACGGTATATGAACCATATTCAGTGCTTGAGTTGAAACTTCCAATACTTGGACCATGATTTGCAGAGGCAAGCACGCATATAAAACATTCTAAACTTTCTTAGAATTCTCATGAATAAAACAAAAATACAAAATGAAATGTCATTTTTACATTTGATGAGGAAAACAGACTGAATCATTTATCAGGCAAGATTAAAGGAATGGCAAAGAATTATATAAATACTTTGTATAATAAAATAAAAACATATATTTAGAAAAAAAATGACATCTTTATTCAAGATTATGTAAAACATAAATTAACAAAAAAATAATATCTGTAGTCCTATCACCAATTTTCTACACTGAAGAAGCTCCCAAAAGAAGGGATATCTGTAGAGGCCCAAGGTTCAACTCCTGTGGTGTTTCACAAAGATCCTAAGTCAAACTTAACACTAAGTTGGACTTAAAGGGACTTAGTAACAGTGTCCAAATTCTCAAAATCCAATTGGAATTCTAACGGTTCCCTCATACCTTGTTGTATTTGTATGAACAATAAAATCATCGGACAGGTTTCTGTTTTTCAAATTTCCCTTTCGTTAAAAAGGTATTTACGATTGAAGTGTTCAGATGTTAAATTATCCACTGGATCATCGAAACCGAGTACAAAGTCGGTGCAATGAGTTAGTGAATATCACTTTGCATTTTTGATCATTACTCTGCCATATAACGTCCATTTAACTTGAAATTTTCACACAATACCCAGTGGACATATCAGATAACAACAATATACATTGTATCAACCATTCATCACATTTTGGAACATGTCAACAAAGTTACTAGATCTCTTTAAAAAATATGGAAAGCCATTTGTAGCTTTGGAATTATACATACTCAAGAACCAAAATGCAAATATTTGAAACTTTCAACACAATTTAACATCAATAACTTAAAGTCTTAAAATAAACTTAAATTCTCTTTGATATAAGTAAATGTTAATGTTTTTAATCAAAATTGTAGGCCAGTTTAAAGTACTTGTTTAACAATTTTACAAAGAAACTAATGGCTTTCCATAATGTTTAAGTTTTCATGGACACCTTAACAGTGATGGTTAACTTCATTATTGCAGTAACATTATCTAGAAGGGTGAGTCGTGTGTCAGTTAAATTTTCCATGCATGCAAAGTAGTCTGATAATTTTATGGCAAACTGCCACCTTTCTACTAAGATGTGAACGTAAATGAAAATAACACTGGCCTTCCCAGAAGAGTGCCATTTTATGCTAATCACACAAAATCATAGATATGTTAATACCTGGGAAAAATCTTTGAGCTGGAATGGATCAAACCTTCAAAAGGTTTGCAACTGGTTAGGCCCATCATCTATGCTCTGAAAGGCATGCGCTACTTTTAGAAGCTCCAGTTCTTTGAATGTCTTTCCTGTCAGCAGGAGTCCTACAGGCATGCCCCTGATGCTGATTTAAGGATGACTCTGAAAATACTTTGAACTGGAATCAATCAAACCTTCCTAAAAGGTTTTGGACTGGGCAGGCCTATCATCTATGTTCTGCATTGATGAAGTTTTCAAAGGCATGCGCTACTTTTAGAAGCTCCAGTTCTTTAAATTTCTTTCCCGTCAGCAGGAGTCCTACAGGCATGCCCCTGATGCTTCCAGCATTGATACTGATGGATGGATGGCCAGTCAGGTTTCCTGCCTTCACGTTGGATGTCATGTTGTAGTCCATCTGGAGAAGATCTGAGGCATGAAACAAAAAAACAAACAATTGGATTACTATCCAGTTTCTAGGCATTCAATATACCATTAGACTGACAAATATTAAATACTAAAACATCAATTAATATGTAGTTAAGCAACTAAGTAGAAATAGCCAGGACTTAAACGTAATAAATGTCATACAGCAAAACAACATAACAGTGAAAAGATAAAACCGCAGTGGAATATTTCCTGTAGATCCCCATGGCATGCGTCTACCTACATTTACACGAGACTCTTGAGACAATTCATTAGACTATTTGTGACCGGCTATTGCAAAACCCGGCACTTGTCGGTAAAAATAAAAATGCAGATTTTCACACCATTAGAAATGCCTCATCACAAGCTTTCATTTGATGCTTTGTTCTAACAAACTGGTCAATAATTGGCGAAGATATGATTGTTTCAATTTTACAGTCATAAGTCTTTTACACACATTATGTGAACTTAAAATGCCCATTTCTTCAAAACATGAATAACCGACAAGTGCCGGGTTTTGCTATAGCCGGTCACATTTAAGCACAGTGACAGGTATGTGTGATTTTACACAACTATTCAAATACTTGACATTCATGGAAGTATCTAATATTTCTGATATACAAGCAATAAATCTACACATCTTCTCAATTTTGTATCATGACAGCAAGCAGTTGGGGTAATTAAAAGAAGACAGATAGAAGGGAAAAACCCAACTATATAGTCAACTAATGGCCAAGCGTGAAGCCTTGCGTGCGCGCATAGGATCCTGTATGCAGGGATCGCTACGGCCGCCATGCCCGTGCTTGCATGCATAGGATCCTGTATATTGTAATTGCTTGCGCTCTGTGTCTTTTCAATGAGTGATGGAGTTGTGTATAACCGCTCTACTTCAGTCGCGCAACTGCTCCTCGCTTGCAGGATGTACAAATATGTGCGTGATTGACTCAGCAAACAGTTATTCCATGATTGGGATTCAGAGCGCAATGAGGGATTTTCAGGAAACAGACATTGGAGATATACATGTATTATTAAAGATACCTTTCACTGATGTGCTCTTGGATGGCAGTCTGGGTGCAGTGAATGGAATGGTTGGCATGGCGATCACATCAAACTCTCCCAGGACATGGTCATACGCATCGGTGAGGTGCTGACGGAGATTCTGAGCCTTGCCATAGAGGGAGCTATAGTGCTTCTTGAGGTAGGTGCCTTGGAGGAGCAGAGCCTGTAACAAGATGAGCAACTTTGTGTCAGATTTGATTTCAAAACAATGTCATTCCAGATTCATTAAGATGTCAATTGTAAAACACCCATGGCAGCACTTAAACATGATGAGCAACTTTTAATAATATATATGATTTCGAAATAATTGAATTCAAAATTAATAAATTTGGATGCCATTCGTAAAACACCCATGACAGCTCTTTAACAAGATGAGCAACTTCGTGTTATATCTTATTTCAAAACTAATTGATTTGCGTGCCATTCGTAAAATGCCCATGGCAGCACTAAGGCTGACTTGTACAAGCAATTCGACAACATAATCAAGCCTTGAAATTAGCACTACCCAGGGCCCACCAGAATTGTAGTAATCTAAATATTGCTTGCCCAAAAGGGCAACCATTAAACAGACTTTAATGTTTCCCTGGTCTGGGGCCACCCGATTTAGGTTTTGAGTGACTAAAATGTGAGAAATCTTAAATTCACTTGTCTGACCAGGCAGCAAGGACTGACGTAACGTCCAAATTTTGACTAATTGATGCATTATTTCTCATTTCATCAAAGCATGCTACAGAAAGGGGTTAACAGATAATAAATATACCCTGATTGTATCACCAATGTCTCTCATCATATTCAGACTTATGGTTGACAATGGCAACATTTTAACCCGTTCCCTACGAGTTAATGAAATCTCCATAAACTTTGTACACAACCCACTCGGTTCCCGTTGTCAAGGGGTTAACATTTTAATATCACTCATGTGTATGTTTTTTTTGTTTTTTTTAATTCTCAGGCATTGAAATAAATTATTATAAAAATCCCATCCTATAGTCTATACTGAAAACAACATTCTCAGTCAAATAAAAAGAACATTTTGTACGCATGATATCAACTAAGATGCGACATAGACAGCCAGAGCAAATTGGTTCAACATTTTCATTTTGGGGGGCCCTCGTGTTCTGGCTCACAGGGGGGGGGGGGGGGGGGGGGATTTTTAAAGGTTCAGGGGGCAAATCGCCCTTTGCCCCCGTGTATTTTTTCGCTGCTGCACACAGTATATGTGACTGGCTGTAGCAAAACCATGCACTTGTCGGTAAAAATCAAAATGTAGATTGTCGTACCATTAGAAAGGCCTCATCACAAGCTTTCATTTGATGCTTTGTTCTAACAAATTGGTCAATAATTGGCGAAGATATGACTGTTTCAATTTTACAATCATAGGTCTTTTACACACATTATTTACACTTAAAATGCCAATTTCTTGGGCATTGGGCATGCCAGGTTTTGCTATAGCCGGTCACATATATTTACCTTGCTACTGGGAGAAAGATGCCCAATGTTGGCCCTGATCCTGTCACTGATGTCTCTCATCATGCTTGTTGGGTAGTAACCTTGGTGATGAAAGCCAGTTCCTTTAAAAATAAAGAGGGGGGGGGTGTTTAATGTCTCTTTTTGTTACCCATACATAACTTTAAAACAAATATTTGAGTTACCATTTAACTGTAATGTTCTCAATTACTATTTGAAATGCATTCTCCATAGACCCCAATGGCCCAGACACCCAAGGCGGAATATATTTTTGGGACCAGGCCTGAATGGGTCCACATTTTGGATAACCTGATATAATAATCCCAGATCTAAAGAAATGTCATCCTACATGTATTACAAAATACAGGGTGGCCCAAAAAAAATGGAACGGGGCACTTCCCAAAATATAGTAACAAATGTATTATATCCATCGGATAGAGTGTCTTTTCAAATGAACAACGATACCAAGAACAGTCAATTTGGTCGTGTAGTTTTTGTTTTAGGGCGCTGTGAGTGACACCATGTCAGGTTCTCTTTTTTGTCAATTTGTATTGAGCCAGCGCTTGATGAATCGCACGAACCGCCGTTCATAGCGTTCAGCATCGTGCACTATTGTTAGTCTGCACTCAGCCTTGTGCCGAGAGAATGGGCATGGTCGCTGAATGGTATTACGGGCAAGGAGTGCGGTTAAACTGGCATTGACTAGGTCGAAACGACATAAATCGGCACCTGACATGGTCTCACTCGCTGCGTCCTTAAACAAAAACGACTTGACCAAAATTACTGTTCTTGGTATCGTTTTTCATTGGAAAGGACACCCTATCCGATGAACATAAACATTTTGGTATTATATTTTGGGAAGTGCCCCGTTCCGTTTTTTTTGGGCCACCCTGTATGTCTAACTTCATTTCATTTTACACAATAATTTATTGTAATATTCATGACTGAATACTCAAGAAATTTTAAATCCTGTTTAAAAAAAAGTGAGGACAAAGATTTGCATATATAAAGTCTTCTCTACTCATAATTTCCTTTCAGAACGCAACTTATGCTCATAGATATTATTTAATTTCATTAATATTCATAAACAGAATGTTACCTCCTGTTGTGTACATGCAGTCCACAGCACCCATAACTGTAATGGGGTTTCCAATTGCTCTTACTATAATTAAAAAGACAAAAGAGAAACATACAAATGTATCAATATAATTCAGTTCAATAATTAATACATTTCTAAACTATGGAATAAATATTCATGGGCATCAATGATCAATCAACACTGTAATTCTCTTTCAAAAAATATTTTTAAAAAAAATCAAATTTAAGGAGTCTTATTTGAAGACTTGTGGGGCACAAAATAACTGTTCAACTGAATGACACATGATACAAAAATAGGGACACATGCAAAATTATTTAGATAAAAAGAATTTCACAAATTTCAAGTGACATGTACAGCCATAATGAAAATAGGTATTTAAATATTTCACTACAATATTTAAAATTGTAAAGGTCCATTGCAAAACAATGACCCAAGAATTCTCAAGAAAAGTAGCTTGATATTTACTAGGCATTTTACATACATTTCTAGTGACATGGACAGCCTTTTAAGGAAAGATTTCAATCATTTAGATCCAAAATGCAAAGATTAAAAGGATTGTTACAAAAACATGAAAATACATAATCACCTTCATAATGTAAGTTCATAGTCAAATTGATATCGTATAATATTGAATGGTGTTTGTGGTTTTTTACATATCAACAATCACAAAATACTTCTTGAAAATTACAATCATATGGACAAAAGTTTTTGTGAGGTCTTACCACACTTATGGAGCGGTATTGAGACATCTACTGCAGGGTTCTTGCAGTTTACAGTGAAGAGAGTGATAATGTCATTGATCAGCTGATCTACCTCTGGATCAGAGCATTCCTGGTTAAACCCCTCAGTCAAGATGGCGATGCGGATATTCCCTGGATCCAGGCCTTTCAGCTGCAGACAGAAAAGAGAATGTATTGAATCATATCTACTTTTTACTCCTCTTCATTTCTGAAATTCTTCTGAAATTCTTGCTCTATTTTCAATAGTAAACTGAATGGATCTAGAGAGTGATGAGGTCATTGATCAGCTGATCTACCTCCGGATCAGAGCATTCCTGGTTTAACCCCTCAGTCAAGATGGCGATGCGGATATTCCCTGGATCAAGGACTTTCAGCTGCAGACAGAAAAGAGAATGTATTGAATCATATCTACTTTTCACTCCTCTTCATTTCTGAAATTCTTGCTCTATTTTCGATAGTAAACTGAATGGATCTAGAGAGTGATGAGGTCATTGATCAGCTGATCTACCTCCGGATCAGAGCATTCCTGGTTGAACCCCTCAGTCAAGATGGCAATGCGGATATTCACTGGATCAAGGCTTTTCAGCTGCAGACAGAAAAGAGAATGTATCGAATCATATCTACTTTTTACTCCTCTTCATTTCTGAAATTCTTGCTCTATTTTCGATAGTAAACTGAATGGATCTAGAGAGTGATGAGGTCATTGATCAGCTGATCTACCTCCGGATCAGAGCATTCCTGGTTGAACCCCTCAGTCAAGATGGCGATACGGATATTCGCTGGATCAAGGTCTTTTAGCTGACAGAAAGGAAGAGTGATCAGGTCATTGATCAGCTGATCTACCGCTGGATCAGAGCATTCCTGGTTTAACCCCTCAGTCAAGATGGCAGTGCGGATATTCACTGGATCAAGGTCTTTTAGCTGACAGAAAGGAAATATTGTATCAAATTTACTCATTGTTTTTTTTTTTACAAAATAAATAAATAAATTCATAAATATTTGTTCGGGTGAAGGGGTCAAGAGAGTGATATAACTCTGATCAGCTGATCTACCTCCGGATCAGAGCATTCCTGATTGAATCTCTCTGTCAAGATGGCGATACGTATATTCCTTGATCTAGTTCTTTGAGCGGCAGACAAAAAAGAGAATGCTTTGAATCATATATATTCTTCTGTCCTCTTCCGTCACTTAATGAAGGGGTTTCGAGAGTAATGAGTTTAATTATCAGCTGAGTTACCGCTGGATCAGAGCATTCCTGATTGAATCCCTCTGTCAAGATGGCAATGCAGATATTCCTGGATCCAGGTTTTCAGCTGCAGACCATTTTTTTTTTTTTTACTTCACTGCTTTTAAACTCTCGCTTGGTGAAGTGATCAAGGAGGTGATAGATCTCTAACCAGCTGATGAACTTTAGGATCAGAACATTCCTGACTATTGTTTGACTTCACACATATAATGTCCATCTGAACCTTACATCAATATGTCCAACTCAATCTCACATGATTAATGTTTTCAATTATAATAATATGTTACATCTACTTCTATTATACTTACATGATCAGAATAGTTTGGTACTACAATATTAGCTGGCTGCCTATTGTCCTTCCCTCCATCATAGCCTGATATCACCTGGAGAAATAGGACACAAAAAGATTAGGAACACATATAGAACTAGATGGATCTTCGACTGCGCGCAAAATGAGTCCTACCAACCCACAGAACGATGCAGGAATCCTGACAGATCCCCCCTGGTCACCTCCAAAATGATGCCTCCGCCATTACGCAATTTATTCATATCAAGCCCAAATCAACATGTACACAGAATTAATTCTGTCAACTCAATTTTGATGGTACTCTGTCTTTTAGATCTTGACGTATCACAATTATGAGCTATAAGTGACCTTGACCTTTGCCCTCATGACCCCAAAATCTAATGACTACAATTGTTCCCTAAGATACATTCAGGTATCAAGTTGGATTAAAATCTGATATTCAGTTCTTGAGATTTCCAATCTCAAGCTACTTTTACATATAATGAGCCTTGTGATCTTTGACCTCATGACCCCCAAAATCTAATCAGTTCATTGGCTCTCCAAGGAACATACATGTACCAAGTTTGGTCAGAATCTGTCAATCCCTTCTTGAGATAACGCGATCACAAGCTATTTTTGCATATATAATGAGCTCTGTGACCTTTGACCTTTGACCTCATGACCCCAAAATCTAATCAGATCATCAGCCCCCCAAGATACATACATGTACCAAGTTTGGTCAGAATCTGTCAATCCCTTTTTGAGATAACGCGATCACGAGCTATTTTCGCATATATAATGAGCCCTGTGACCTTTGACCTTTGACCTCGTAACCCCAAAATCTAATCAGATCATTGGCACCCCAAGATACATACATGACCCAAGTCTGGTGAAAATATGTCAATCGGTCGGACGGACGGACGGACAACCCGAAAACATAATGCCTCCGGCTACTTCGTTGCGGAGGCATAATAAAATACAATTTAGTTTCTTATAATAATAACAATGATAATAATAGGTTCAATTTATATAACACCTTACATGATACAATATCATCTCTATTAAGCGCTTTATACTATTATCACCCTGGTCAGTAGACAACTTTTTATGGCATCATCTGGGTCATATGATTTGACGGGCTCTTTGGGGCATTTTGGAGGCTAAATTGCCCAGAGCCTCAATATTTGTTCTCGATGTAATCAAGGAGAGAGGTCATAGAAGCAAGGTGGGTCTCATCCTGTGTTTATTCATTTAACAAGTTTGTGCCCAGTATTCACAAACTGAAACCTGGTGGGTCCTGTATTAACTCTCTGGGGGTTTGCAATATCTAGAAAGGATCAGGTTAAGGGTGGAGATGTCTATTACCTCAATAGCTCTTGCCCTTGATGGGTTAACAAGTTCGTGCCCAGTTTTCATAAACTGGAACCTGATGGGTCATGTATAAACTCAATATGGGGAATTGCAAAATATTGTTGTGTTGGGATCGGATATTTAATATTGGCATTAGGAGAGGTACAAAATGATGAAAGCGTGAGGCATATATTCTGGAGTAATATGTATTATTTATTCAACTCCTACTTAATAGGAGTAAAACAAGTCTCACATACATGTAGTATACAGTATAGATCTCGGGAGCATGCAGCTGAACACGTGCTAGCCACGTGCTAGCCCAATAAAGGTTTGAGCTAGTTCTCCTCTCGATACTAGAGGTACAATCAATATATAGTTTCAGAGAGGTGAGAAAGACAAACTCCCATATACTTGGAAAGACTCTCTCTTTATTCTTAATCAAAACACATGTCATCTTATCTACCAAGGAGGTGAATCCTCATTAGGGCATCATCAAAGGGTTTCTCACGATAGAGGAGAAGAACCGGCAACATCAGAGCTTGTTTATGATGTGTTCCAGAGCGGTAAAAGAGGAGGAAGCGGTAACATCAGATGGAAGGGGAAATCAGATTTATAAACAAAGATAAGAAGAGAACCAGGGGGGTTTGTAAAGGAAGTCTAATCTTACAAGCTTGGGAGATAATGTTGATTATAAACAGAAGGGGTAGGATTCAGAGGGTCAATAGTGTAAAGATATTATCTAAAAGGGCGTGTGAGGGTACTGGTACTTTTACTAAGAAGGGGGAGGGTGTTGGATACAACCACTACATAACAATATAATAGGATCAGGTTAAGGGTGGAGATGTCTACTACCTCAAGAGCTCTCGTCCTTGATGGGTTAACAAGTTCGTGCCCAGTTTTCACAAATTGAAACCTGGTGGGTCCTGTGTTAAATCTATGGGGGATTGCAAAATCTAAGTAGTAGGGAACAGGTTAAGGGTGGAGATCGATGACTATTACCTCAAGAGCTAATGCACATTCCTCCACATTCCTGGTGATAGGGCCGAGGTGGTCCTGGGTGACTTCCCCAGAGAATGCCCCGGTGTATGGCACCAGACCGTAGGTGGGCTTGAGTCCTACCAACCCACAGAACGATGCAGGAATCCTGACAGATCCCCCCTGGTCACCTCCGATGCCAATATCCACCTCATTACAAGCCACCTGCAAATTGTGATGATAGGTTAGGCAAGCATGGAACAGTTCACTATTTTCATTGGTGACTTTATTCAGAAGGTTCCTAACAAGACCTGCACATATAAATCTGAATCATCCACCACCAATGCCAATATCTTCCTCCACACAAATAGCCTTCATAACTGAAATAATTGTCAAAGAAATACTACAAAGAATGTAATTTCTGCAAAAGTTATTAATTAAATCCAAGAGATTGCTTGATTTTGCCAAAATTGTACCTACATGAATATGAGCATAAACGATGTCCACTCTCTCTCAAACATGCTAACAATTTTAGTTTTTCTACACTAAATAGGAGATTATCAAGAATGACACAAATGCATCAAGAGTGCTTATTAAAATGCATCAAGAAGAATATGAGAAGATTTAAATTATAATTCTCTCCCAACAGATATGCTTTCTCTAGTTAAACATGTTGCTTAGTCATTAGAGGAACTTGGTTGGCTTTGTACAAAGTGTTCAAAATCTCAGAGGGAATGGGTAATAAGCAGTGAAACAATTAGATTTACCAACACAGCACAACCAGAGCTGGACCCCCCTGCACTGTGCTTGATGTTGATTGGGTTGAGAACTGGCAATGGTGAGCTAGTGTGGCTGTTGCCTGAAAGACACAGATCCTCACACGTAGCCTTCCCCTTGATGACACCACCTGTCATGCGAGATGGGGAGGAGGGGGAAGATGAACGAAGACTAGTAGAGTTAGGCAAAATTCCATTTTACAGTGTGTGTGTGTGTGTGTGCTAGTTTTTAAAGCATTTTGTAAAATATAGGTATCATTGTAAAATAAATGACAACACGGTTAGGCAAATTTATTTTGTTTTGAGTTGTCATTTATCAATGCCTAGAAGAAGGAACTGCCAGTTTTGAAAGCTCGCGACTACATTGACTTACATTTAATTTCTTTTGCCTATATAGCGGATAAGCAGTTTTACATCATCTTAGAAAAAAGAAGTGAATGATTTGGTTTTCAATACTGCATGAAATACATTTACCATTCAAACTTACAGCTTGATCAATTACTATTTGTTCTGATTATTTCAGATATTTTCACTTCAGCAAACAAATGTAAACCCAAAATAAATGCTAATTACAGAATTGACAGTCGATTTATAAAACTTCTAAATATACAAGGACTAACCTTCATCCAGCACCCTCCTGACAACTGTTGCATCAAAGTCTGGAACGTATCCCTCGAGAGCCCTGCATCCAATCATCATGGGCACCCCTGCTACGGCTATGCTGTCCTTGATGGCAACCCTCTTACCCCACAGTTTACCACTCGGTGCTCCACTGATATCTGTCCTGAAATACCTGTAAACATGCATGAGTATTATAATTTAAAACCAGGTCTTTTATCATTTTTACCAATGTGTAAGATTTATTTTTTTAATGTATTTCAAATTAGCAATTAGCAAATCGCAAGTAATTCAACGCCCTATGACGGTACGACCTTTATTTGAATTACTTTATTCGTTGATACTGCAGCTGTTTCTGACTGAATTTTGATCAAACAAACATTGTTTTTGTTTTGTTTTGGAAGGTATGCCCACTTGCAATTCATACACTCAGTTTTCCCTTTCATAATTACCCTGCAAATTTTTGGAAGAGCCCTCTACACCAGAACTTTAACTCCCTTTAACTAGTTGGCAGTTATGCATGATGTCCTGTGATACTTTAATTCTTGGTAATTTAGTGTGTTGCCATGAATTTTTACTTTATAAATATGCTCTTACTCTTTTACCATGCATTGTAAGGATTTTCAGATTTCTTTGGTCTATATCCCGGTGTCCGTGGGTAGCTGACTGGTAGGCTTGGTTCCACACACTCCTGCAGCTTGTCTAATTCCTTTAGCCCATCAGCGATGAATGACTGGTACTCCGGGAGAGCAAGACTCCCTTTCAGTCTAAGACCAAGAACGTCCGAGATGTCTTCAAGCTCTCGCAGAGTGGGTGCCTCAACCAATGGGGATGAGTAAAGAGTTTGGTCAGCTAAAGCAAACATGAGGGGGGGAGGGGGGGGGGGGGAGGTTAATAGTCTCTCAAGTATAAAAAGAAAAAAGCAATTACAATTTTAGCAATTTAGAACAAGAATATTCAAAACAAGTGTATATGCACACAAGAAGTAGAATGTCTTTATTAAACATCTTTAGCAGACAAAATATACAAATTATAAAATAAACAGTCTAGAAAAAGGTATCAATTAATCTTAAAACTCAAAGCCAGTGAAACAAATCTTAATTTGTTTAGCTCATACAATTCATTGAAAAAAAAAGAAGTCTAACTCTAAATGCAAAGATAAAAGGAAATTACCGGTTGGATCCACGGTAAGCGCATGAGAGTCAGCATTGTAGTCATCAAAGGCATAATCCATATTCTTAGTAGAGTTAGAGATATTTCTTGGAAGAGGTGATAATTGCATGAATGAATTTGTGCCTGGAGGTGGAGGTGGAGGTGGAAGTGGAGGTGGTGGTGTAGGTGATGGAAATGAAATCAACTCCATTTTTATGCATGAACTTGGACTTCCTGATCTGGAAGTGGAAGAGGAGTTTGACGACGGTGAATTCGGTTCTGCCACTGACACAGAATCTTGGCTCCCGTTCAATCTTACTTGATTGTAATATCCCAATAAGTTTGAATTGGGTGGTGGGCATGGTGGCCAAGTCCAGAGCTTTGCACACATCTTTTCAAAGAGGATAGGCTTCTTCTTCAGACTATCCCCAGCAGCTTCGCACTTATCGTTGTACGCCCTACACCTGTAATAGTTTCGCCGAACGTGCTTTAACTTTGTGGCGATTTGTTTCTCATTTCTGAAGAAGCCCTGCACTTTCATGAGTTCAGAAATTTGCTGATACACAAAGTGAATTTTGGTGTTGGAAGTGCTTCTCATCTGTGCAGCAATATCCTCACTTAAACGAAGTTGCATCAACATTTTTGTTTCGCCGTGCGACCAGTTCATTCCCCTGTCCCTGGGTACGCGGTTGGGCTTCGGCAAGTTAGGGTACTCCATCTTAAAATAATTCAAGATCAACTCGAGAAACACAAACTCAGTTAAATTTTAATCTCATAACTGTCACTCAGTGTCATTATTAGAAAATAGAGGCAGCTGAATCAATGTCGATTCCCAACAGCACCTTCACCTTTCCCTCCGCCGTACCTTCCCCGTATCCTCTCCGGTACTGAGTGCTGACAGTGACACTGCTGTCCTGATCGATGCAGACTGTGGAGTATATGCTCTGAAAGCTAGGGTTTATACACGTTGCTGAAATAATTGCTTCACAAGACTCAAGAGTATGATTTTCAGATATTTTGTGCTGCTTTCGTGGTCCAACCGATTAATTCTGTCATATTTAGGCAACCAACTACTGTATATTTTTCAAAGATTATTAAAGGTCTATGTTGCGATATTTCTCACGCAGCTTACGCATCCAATTAAAAGAATCACGCATCTGGATAATGCTTTTTGGATATGGTTGTATCTTTTGGCCGGAAAGCGTAATGGAATTTTCGCGATCTTATTAATCATTATCCACTGCGGTAGGTTTGAAGAAAAGCGCAACATGCGTTGTAAGCACGAAGCTGTGATGAGCTGTGTACACTTTCTCGCAGCGCATGGCCAATAAGAAGCTCAACGTTATTGTGGAGCTGGGGAGGCCGAGGGGGGGAGGGGGGGGGGGGGGGGGGGAGGGGGGGGGGGGGTCACTCCCAACATGACTGGCTACGCACCCGAGTTTTTAAAAAATTAAAACAATAAAAAGCGTCGAAAGGGTATCATTCAGCTCAGACTACGGCGTAGTCGACGTTTTCCTAAAAAAAGGGGGTAGTTTTCAGCACTCATCAAAAATATATCACAACACTTTTTGCATGTGCATTTTTCAGGTGACCCCCCCCCCCCCCCCCCGGGTTGTGGAGTAGAAACATAGAGCTGTAAAAGCTTTCTTTCTATGAGTAGAAACCATTATAGAGCTGAGTTATATATTGGTCTTGCAGGCTTTCTAAAAGTCATAGTCAACAGTTATGGGGGGGGGGGGGGGGGGGGCACGTACCCCAGGTCCCCACCCCCTAATAATTTGCCCAAAAACAATATAAACATAAGGGTAGAGGATAAAGAAATACATAAGGCGTGCCCCCCCCCCCCCCCCATATTTTACGTGCCCCCTGATCAGTCCGACCACGATGATGCCAATGATCAGGTCTTGCAGGCGGGGGGGGGGGGGGGGGGGGGGTCTTGACCATAATAGACAGACACGGTGGCATATCTATGGGAGGGGGGGGGGGGTGCTCACGCCCCCATTACTTTGACCAAAACAATACAAACTGGAAACTGAAAGTGTGCCCCTTTTAATAAGTGTGTCCCATTATTAAAGTGATGCCTGTAAAGTGTCAGATATTGCACAAAATGACATTTGAGACTTCAATCCTATATCAATATCATTGTAAAATACAATTGAAAGATTTGTGAAAGTTTGAAAGAAAACGAACACTGTTTACCTAGTGAAAAAAACGAATATTGAGTTCATATTTTATCACCGAATACTGATGGTCTGCCATACTTTTGTCGCAGTAATGAATGATCCGTTTGAGATATTCGTACCCGTGTATTTTTACACACGTAGTACATAATTCATGGAATTTGAACTCGCTCGGCTCAAAGTTCAATCTCCGGAATGTCCTCACGGGTGCTGCATGCGGACGTTCTCAGCTAAGACAAATGTACTTTTTTTCAATTGCGTTGATTAACGCTTTAGAAGTAATGATTTTCAATGATAATTATCTTCATACTAAAGGGACATTTGAAAAAATCAAACCCTATTTTATTCTTCTCTTACCATAAGCTAAACAACACGGTAGAAGAGAAACGAGGAAGCTCCAAGTAATTTTCGTGGATTTGGACACTTTACAGGTATGACTTTAAGTCACAAGTCACCAGCAGAGTATGGCTATGCAACTATCAGAACAAATTATCCGAAACTAATTTCAGTGGAGCAAACAAAATAAATAAAATACCACAAGATATCAGAATGCAACTGAGATTCATCAATAATGTGCCAGGCCCCTTCAAATAAATATTAGTATAGTAATGTCTTCGCTGGCCCATATGATTTCTCCTGCTGACAGTGATGCAAAGAGAAACAGTATAGGCTTACCTCAAAACTTTATTTAAGTTTCTGCAAATTGCTTGATAAGATATATATTAAAGGCCGGGATCTCGTAACGCGTAACTTAAATTATATATTTTAGTTCTGTGGTGTAAATGTTATGATATTATAATTATGGCCAAGTTAATACGTTTGAACAATTACACAGCTAAAAAATCCCCCAGGGAGAATGTCTATGCTAACATTTCAATCATAAATATCTTTCTAACGTTACAAGAGAAACAATTTATTGGTAAAAACTGAAACCTGTTCCATATTTATATTGGTAATGCAGATACAACGGTTGGTGGAAACTGCTAACGTTCTAAGTAAGTGTAAATTTTTTAAAGTGTTAGTATTAAAAAAAAAGAAAAAGGTTATCTCTCATTAGTCATTCTTAATTTGATGATAAGCATAATTTTCCGTTACAACCCCACATAAACGGTGAAAGAAAAAGATAATGACTGCCTTTTATAGAATGGTTATCATTGACTTTGCCTGACAAATTATAGCATGCGACTAGCTTGTCTGCTCCCAGTCGCACCCCGCCGGTTTGGATTTCGTTTGTGACTCAATTAATTTAAGAACAGGCTGTACATATTCCTCCTTCATGGGAATCCTAAATTGTTGTTCCCCATCTCCCCCACCACCTTCATGGCACCCCAGCACCATTTTAAATTACATTTGTGTTGTGTATATTTCTTGTATAATTATCTAGTTATTAGTAATAATAAATCAGGTTGTATAATATCTTGCTAATATAATTTATGTACCATAAATTTAATTTCATGTCAGTGGACTACCTGGGAGTGGGGGGGGGGGGATAGGGAGCACTGTGCCCCCCCCCCCCCCCCCCCCACAATCAAACAATTGGCTGCGGATGATGACCCTGCATAAACAATCGACAGTATACGTTCTTTGGGTAAAGACAATTAATTTACCATGAGTCAAAATGATCAAGTAAGATCAAACTGCGCTGGGTTATAGAATTTTCTTCCCCCCCCCCCCCCCCTCAAAATACCCCCCAGCCCCTTCAGCTCAGCTCCCTATTTCCTCTAGCGCATACGCCGTACTAATGTACCCTAGTGAAAATTCTATTTTAGATGAATAGTAACGTACTATGCGCGCTATATTATGCGCATTGATAGTCCGTTCGTTGTATCACACTTTTCCACCTAAGTGTGATAGTCAAGAAGCAGTGTATGCATGCTACGCGTACGTAGTACGTACACGTACCAATTTGTGATTCGTGGCTTTTCTATCGCTGTACTGTTGGCCGTTGGCAAACTCCTAAAATGATGGCCGAGTTCACTAGAATTCTACGTATTTTGCTTTTGACACAACTTTTGTTAACCATCGCTTTAGCTGATACAGGTATGGATAAACGGTATTTTTATTTGATTATTTCATGATAATCACACTTTCATTTAAAAAAACGCTCGATGATGAGCGAAGTTTTGTGCACACTGCTATTTGTGCGTACCGGCCTGCTAGCTGCAACGTCCCCGTACTATACGGCTGCCTCCGCGTGCAATTTTCGTCGATGATCGAGATTTCAGCTGCTGCTCAGCTTGGCTCAAAAGTAAACAACAAACAAATCACGACCCGGCTGCTGCACACCACGAAACACTCTCTTAAAGTCTCTTTTAGGGCCTATGGCAAAACACTGTGGCAAAACTATACTTTAATAGGCTTAGAGAATTTTGGTCGCTAACTTCAATTTTCGTACTGCCCAAGCCACTAAATCTAACCATAGCCACTAAATCTGGGTTATAGCCACTACATCTGACCTATAGCCACTAAATCTGACCTGTAGCCACTAATCTGACCTATAGCCACTAAATCTGACCTATAGCCACCAAATTTAGGGTTAGGGTTAGGGTTAGGCCTAGGGTTAGGGTTGAAGTTAGCGACCAAAATTCCCTAAGGCTAAGCCTACTAAAGTATAGTTTTGCCTACACTGTGCACAGATACAAAAAGTGGCAAAGTCTGTGACATTTTGTTTTTTTGTTTTAAGTATTTCTACTGTATGTTTGTTTCTATAGTATTAAGGGGTCCTACCAATCGCCAAGGATCACTACTAAGCACTGCGAAGCACTGCGAAGCTCACTACGAAGCACTACGAAATCCCTACGAAGCACTGCGAAGAGCACGTCTTCTTAGTACTATGAAGCACTACGAAGACGAAGATTGCACTGCGAAGAGCACCCTGTACTAAAAACTCGCTTTTATGCGCGCACGTAGAGGTAGTCAGGTAGACTATGGTAGCTGCCAAACATTCATCCAATTCGATAATGATCAATGTCAAAGCATGGTAGTAGATCAATGCTACTCAATATATGACAAGAATGTAACTGAAATGATTAATGAGTACATCATGGCTGGTACTGGGTCAAATAACCTTAATGGGGGTTCCAGGGGCTTTTTGGATTTGGGCAGTTTCGTATTATCAAAAAGTGGCTTAAAGTAGACTATACTATAGTAACAACGTCCATTCATGAGAGGGGACAATCCCGGGGGGGGGGGGGGGGGGGCACTCATGTATAATGTAAGGCGGGTATGTGCCGTTTAAAAGAACCCCTTTTTCACACCCGATCGCAGCTCTAAAGATACCCGATTTTCAAAAATTGCCGCTCCATAGACCCTCGGAATGACTTGGCTATGTATTTGACTAGCCCCAAGTCCATTTTCTCTTCTAGTTCGGCTCCTTGGACCACCATTTGAGCCTTTTTTAAGGGTTTCTGTAGGTCTTTGGTAGCTCCAAGTCTATGTATTTTGTAGTTATAGTCTGCTCCTTAGACCCCTTAACTTCCCGTTTCAAACGGAGTGTAGCTCCAAAGACCCTACATTTTGTGCTTGTATTCAGCTCTTCAGACCCCCATTTCAGAGTTCCGTGAGGCACACCCTCGTCAGAAAATAATTTGAGTGCCCCCCCCCCCCCCCCCCGGGGGTGGGGGGCAATGCTCCTTTATAATTTTAATGTTATTAATATATAAATTTGAACCCCAAATATTGGGGGGGGGGGGGTGATAATACAGGCCACCCCCCCCCCTCACCTGAATATTGGGGCCTATATCCCCCCCCCCCCCCCCCCCCCGTGATTGACGCCCCTGATTACAATGATAACAATGTTGTAACAATCCTCCCAACATTCTAGCGATCATGAATTGTGAATCGTGTCTGTACCGTGCTTGTCATGACAGCTACCGTACCTCGATCATCTACTCCTACGTGCGCTCCTAAAAGCTATCTTTTAGCTCTTCGTAGTGCTTAGTAGTGTTTCGTAGTGAATTCGTAGTGCTTCGTAGTGCTTCACGGTGTTCGCGGTGATTGGTAGGACCGGTATTAAGCATTACTTTATTTATTATGACTGGAAATGGAATTGTTTTAGAAAGACGAAAGTGAAATAGTTTTAGTTACTTCATTTTATCTCATATTCATAAATGTATTTTATTTACATTCTGATGTTATGATGAACATTCTTAATCTTATGTTCAACTATACAGGGTGGCCCCAAAAAAACGGAACGGGGCACTTCCAAAAATAAAGTAACACATGTATTATGCACCCCTACAAGACAAGGGGTTAACAGCATGCTGCATTAACCCCTTACTCCATTGCCTTGAAAAAAGCCTGATAGTCAGCTGCCTTCATTGTCCAAGTAAACACTGGGGAATTCCCCTGTCTACCTAGCCTTAAAACTAGATGTTTTCACACTATTGATCAATTTGATGCTGTGTATGTCTGTATAAATTGCATAATTGCTTTGGCCTTTGTTCAACAAACAATTATAGCATGCCTTCATTGAATCATTGTGTTAATCTTATAAGTAGTTCAAAGCTGGTTGTAAAGAATTCCTTAGAGTCACAAATTGACCTATATTCATTGTTATATACTTTGGAATGCGATACAAAAGCCACATGTATTGACTATTGTCTTGTCCAGACACCTATTGAAATGCTGCACCCCTGCAAATAGTACAAGTCAGAGTACTTTGCAGAACCCATTGTCAGGTCATTCAGACACTAATCTCTGAAATAATCCCTTCAGCCTTTTGATAATACTGGCTGGCAGACAAGCCTAAACATGTAAACAACTGTTCTAAAACCTGTGGTTGAGGGCTGCACAGTCAGAAAGCTCAGGCTCAGATTGGAGCTTCAAGTCATAGATCAAATATTTTAAAAACTGGAATTTAAAGTGCTTCTGACATTGGAAAGCTCATGTAAGTTTTAAATTATATTCAATTCTAACCCCCTGTTATGTTAAGTTTGATTAATTGGTGAGATTTTAGCTAGAAAAAAACTGCAGCCTGCCGATGAGAGTGACCCTAGGGTGTGTATTATGTCCATCGGATAGAGTGTCTTTTCAAATGAACAACAATACCAAGAACAGTCAATTTGGTCGTGTATTTTTTGTTTTAGGGCCCTGTGAGTGACACCATGTCAGGTTCTCTTTTTTGTCAATTTGTATTGAGCCAGCGCTTGATGAATTGCACGAACCGCCGCCGTTCATATCGTTGAGCATCGCGCACTATTGTTAGGGTGCACTCAGCCGTGTGCCGAGAGAATGGGCCTGGTCGCTGAATGGTATTACGGGCAAGGAGCGCGGTTAAACTGGCATTGACTAGGTCGAAATCGACATAAATCGGCACCTGACATGGTCTCACTCACTGCGTCCTTAAACAAAAACGACCTGACCAAAATTACTGTTCTTGGTGTTGTTTTTCATTGGAAAGGACACCCTATCTGATGAACATAAACATTGCGGTATTTTATTTTGGGAAGTGCCCCGTTCCGTTTTTTTTGGGCCACCCTGTATTGTAATGTTATATACATGTAATTATTATGGTTGTTTTGATGTACATTTTGTTCTGTTTACTTGTTTACCCCGCCTCGTGTCACTTTGATTTAAAGATGAATTCCAGTTTTGGGAAAGAAGCCGAATACATCTATATTGATCATTATTGTTGAATAAGTATTGAAATAGGGGTTGTGTGTTAAAATCAGAACCTAAGCATCGTTAAATACAGAAATATCGGAAGAAATCCAATATCCGCCTGTGAAATTTATAAATCCACCGCCAGTCGGACCTGTCCACGCCGCTAGCGCTGGGGGAGATATCGACAAGCTGGGGACAAGCCCGTAAAAACGAACACCTCGTGTACTCGTACGTGGTCATTGTACGTAGCGTATGGGCGATTCCGGAGTTGGCGATCTCTATCTGCAGCAGATCAAGTTATAATTTTGCAAATATATCAATTAGTAGGCGGTTTCTTGGCCAAATTTGGATAATCCTATATTAGTACAATTATATTCTTTCACATTATTGGTAATAAGAGCTTCCATTTCATTTTTTTGAGAGGGGGGCGTTTCCAAAACTGGCCTTTACCTTTAAACAAATGGTTTTGTTTGTTTCATTTGTGTATTTGGACCTTGGACTTCCAAGGGTTTCTATGTTTTAGTATTTACTTTTACATCTTTTGTTTTTTTTAAATTTATTAGAGATGAGGTAGACCTATATATATTTTGTCATTGTCATGATCGAAAAGTTATATTATTGACCTTTTGTGACTACAATTTATGACAATAAAATAATGGATAGAAAATAAGTAATGTTCACGTTTAAATATGTTTATTTTACATTTAAATAGTTAAATGAAATACAAAGTCCATCAAAATAAAGCAATAAACCGATTTCAATAGTATAGCATGATACAGTGTAATTCAGAAAAAAAGGGATTTCTTTTGAAAAATCTCAAGAGCTACATTTCATCTATTACTATAAAAGGAGTGGTTACTGTTAAGAGCAGTGTTGTGCGGAGTAAAAACCTTTCCCGCTTGCTGCACTATCCAGTATTCAGCACTTATACAACTGGTGATATATTTTTGCTGGCTAATTCCTTTTTCCATTTACCAGCAAATGCAAAAAACTTTTGTTTATGTGATAAAAAAAGTCATACAATTTGATAATACTAACTCTGTTGTTTTGAAGACCACAAAATGTAGAAAAAGATGATTATTTCCAGTCCAATTTCAGTAGTGAGGCTTACTAAAACCAACGGTAAAGTGTTGGAATGGGAATAGGATATTGCGCCATAGTAAACTGTACAAATGGCCGGTATGCTTTGCTACACCATATTTACATATACAGGGTGGCCCAGAAAGAATGCAACACCTACGATCGTTAATTTCATCAACATCATCAACAAAATGTCATTGTTTTTTGTTTGATTGGGTAGAACATTCTTTTTCCAACAAAATGATACCATAAGCATATATGATTGATTTTGGGTAAGGCGTTTGGATACTTTGGATCCTAGGGCAATTTTTCTGAGGCAATGTCATTTCCTAAATTTGCTACTTTTTTGTCTCCAGCGATCCTCTGAACACTGAGACATTCTCGCCCCACGGCCTCCCATAGACAGAAGAACCGCATGACTGCTCTCCCTTTGATAAGGAAGACAATGTTGCGTAATCGAGTACCCCGTATGGTATGGCTCACATTGTCTTCCTTATCAAAGGTAGAGCAGTCATGCGGTTCTTCTGTCTATGGGAGGCCGTGGAGCGAGAATGCCTCCGTGTTCCGAGGATCGCTGGAGACGAAAAAGTAGCAAATTTAGGAAACAACATTGCCTCAGAAAAATGGCCCTAGGATCCAAACGCCTTACCCAAAATCAATGCTCATGGTATCATTTTGTTGGAAAAAGAATGTTCTACCCAATCAATTAAAAAACAATGACATTTGGTCGATAATGTTGATGAAATTAACGATCGTAGGTGTTGCATTCTTTCTGGGCCACCCTGTATAGCGTGTAAATGGTCCAGCTGAGCTTACTGGACCATTTAGTTTAAATAGTAGATGTGGTTTAGAACACATCTGGGCCAAAGCCAAAAGTATGGGCAAATGCGACAGGACGGAATTTGATAGCTATTTTGATCATACAAACAAAAATAAAGATGTGACTGGATAAAATTTGGTTGTTACATGGACAGGGTAAAGTGATGAATATTATCAAACAGAAAAATTGAAAAATGTATGAGTCTGTTGCCATGGTAACTACATGTTTTTGAAGCGCGACGGGACGGAACGATAGAATGACACAATTTTTTGTTTTGCAAACAATGTTGTTTTCTATCAAAAGTAAAATCCTAGTTAAATCCTGCCATGCATCATAAGAAAGGTATGAATGTTCAGTCTCAACACAAGAAAAAGCTAAGCTTCCACATCAATAATTGTTTTTTTAATTTAATTTTTGTAATGTGGTGTCGGCGCGACGGGACGGAAACGCGACGGGACGGAAATTTGGTCATGTACAAAACAAATGGCAAATTTTTCAATTGCAGTAATTTTCAATCCCTCATGAATTTTTTTGCCATTTTAAACATTTATTTCACCTAATGGCCAATACAAAATAGTTTTAAGCATATTTAGTATTGATATCACAGTAAAAAGAGAAAATTACAAATTTTACCCATTGGACTATGTACAAAACAAATGGCTTTTTTTTTTTATACAAATTTATTTCCTTTTTTTAAAAAGATTTATTAATTTTTAAAAATAAAAATTGCATACTACTAGCTAAAATAGCATTTTTTATCATTTGCTGCTTAGATTTCAAAATAAACTGAATTTTAAAAAAATCTGAAAAAAATCTTTATAGTAAGTGTGGAAGCACTGCTGTACATAGCTTATGGAGGAGGATTCCCACCCAAATAATGTGAATATTTTCCTCTCAAAATAAATTTTAGTTAATTAGCAAATTAGTTCATTTTAAAGCAAAAATACATGAAACTGTTTTTTATTCTCTTTCAACTATACAGAAGAAAGAAAATTTGTGATTAAATTGCATTGAAAATGGGATTTAATCTGGATTAAATTCCGTCCCGTCGCGCAATTTCCGTCCCGTCGCGAAAATGTCAAAGCCTCGTAGAATTTTTCTGAAAAGAGGAAATGAAATTCTAACCTCATAAAAGTGTTCGGGCATGAATTCATTGATACTTCAGAGAAGATGGCAATAAATAACTGCTCTAATATTGAGTGACGCTAAAAAATGGATGTCAAAACGCGACGGGACAGAAAAATGTCAGAATAAGGCAATTTTTTGCCCAACTAAAGAGGGCAGTATTATACGAAATGTAGGAGGTACAATTGTCCTATGCATGAGCTATCCAAAAACACTTCTATATTTCTAGAATGAATCTTAGTTTTTTTATAAATCAAATTTTTCAAAATTCCGTCCCGTCGCGCTGTGAGGGCGCTTTTCATTATTTAAAAGTGTATTACAGGAAATCCGAGAGACGGTTTGCTTAGCCGAACACAGTTCCGGAAACTGTAGATACTCACCTTTCCTATCATACATGAAAGAAAATGATTTTTTCAATTTGAAATTTGTACCCTTGGGTTGACTACTTTTGGCTTTGGCCCATCTACTATTAAATGGTCTAGTCAGCTGGACCATTTACACGCAATACAAGCCATGATACCGGCCATTTGTGCATTTACTATTGCGCAATCCAATTCCCGTTCGACATTTGATCGTTGTGTTTTAGGAAGCTTTGCTACAGAAAACAGACTGGAAATAATTATCTTTTCTACTTCAATGTATAATTTGTTTACAAGGTAGCGAAGAAAAAAAACAAAGTGAAGGAATTGTAAAAGCACAAAATCAGTTTTGGTGGGCATGTCTCTGTAGCAAATGTAAATGTAATCCAATCTTTTGTGAAAATATTCCATAGTGATTTATAAATTGATTCTGATGATCTCTCAAGTTTTCTTTTGTATGTTTATTAAAACAAATTTGCATTACAATGTTTGCTCAAAATTGAATATTTCTAGGTATCTGAATAGCGCCCTCTTGTGTTATTAACTAAATATATTTGAATAATTTTGAATCATAAGAATTTCCTTCTACCATTCACGTATTGTAGGATTAATAGTTTTCAATGATGAACTCATGAACCACAATTTTTTTGAACGTTTATTCCCCTTAAATGACTCATGTACTGTTCAAAGATACTTTATTCCTAAAATAATCTATTCAAGAACAAACTGAATTTATTAAACCAGAGTATATCAGCCCATATGGCATTACCTAAATTTTTGATTTTGCAACAATTCACCCTTTTTTCTTAAAAGATGAAACAGAAGACAGATGGCAGCCATACCTGAAGTTGATAGAGGATGCTACAGAAAGCTATAAAGAATGTTCCACTGAAGATTGCTTGTGTCATGCTGGGTAAATATCTTTTAATTTTCCATGTTTGTACCCCTTCTGCCTTCTCCCAAGTTAGTTAGTTACGGTCCATTAGTTAAAATAATATCCCTGGGATTACTTGTCATGGACATGTTTTCATTCAGTTATTTTTTATGCCTCCGTAACGAAGTTGCCGGAGGCATTATGTTTTCGGGTTGTCCGTCCGTCCGTCCGTACGTACGTCCCGTTCTCATGATCGCGTTATCTCAAGAACGGATTGACGGATTCTGACCAAACTTGGTACATGTATGTATCTTGGGGGGTCAATGATCTGATTAGATTTTGGGGTCATGAGGTCAAAGGTCAAAGGTCACAGAGCTCATTATATATGCAAAAATAGCTCGTGATCGCGTTATCTCAAGAACGGATTAACGGATTCTGACGCCAAACTTGGTACATGTATGTAACCTAGTAGGCCGATGATCTGATTAGATTTTGGGGTCATGAGGTCAAAGGTCAAAGGTCGCAGAGCTCATTATATATGCCTAAATAGCTTGTGATTGTGTTATCTCGAGAACCAATTGACAGATTCTGACCAAACATGGTACATGTATGTTTCTTGGGGAGCCAATGAACTGATTAGATTTTGTGGTCATGAGGTCAAAGGTCAAAGGTCAAAGGTCACAGGGCTCATTATATGTAAAAGTAGCTTGTGATTGGAAATCTCAAGAACTGAATATAAGATTTCAATCCAACTTGATACCTGAATGTATCTTAGGGAGCAATTGTAGTCATTAGATTTTGGGGTCATGAGGGCAAAGGTCAAGGTCACTTATAGCTCATAATTGTGATACTTCAAGATCTAAAAGACAGAGTACCATCAAAATTCAGTTTACATGTTGATTTGGGCTTGATATAAATAAATCGCGTAATGGCGGAGGCATCATTTTTGACTGCGCGCAGTCGAAGATCCATCTAGTTTATTCCTTGATTAGATTCATTTGATTGTGAAATTAGTTATTCAGAACATTTTGAACAAGTTATTTTTTTTTTATAATCTGAAAATGGAGAAACCATCTCAAACCTACCTACAAAAATGAATGTACACACAATGATATCAGCATACAAAATTACAGTATTTAATTTGGCAGGATTTAGGACTAAGGACAAGTACTTCTGAATCTTGCATATATTTCATTCATAATTGATAATCAAATTGCATTTATTCCAATCTTCAAGTTCAGCACTTCAGCTTCAACTAACATTTTATATCATTTCTCAAGCATAGTAATTTTGGTTAAGTTTGTCGGTTTTGTCACCAATCAACTTATTTTGGATGTGTTCCTTTTCAACGACAGGGTGCTGGATGAAGACCTGTCGGTATGGGAGGAGCGAGGAGGTATCACCAAGGACCTGGTCGATAAGGCAGAGCTTAGAGGAACGATATATCAGATCATCAACCACAGACTCTACCGCGCCGAAAAGTGCATGTTTCCCGCTAGGTAGGCTTGGTTACTTTACCCAGAAGCCCACTTACTTTAAAGGGATAGTTGAGTTCTGGTAGAGAGAGTACAGTTTTAGTCAAAGTGAATTTTAGTAACCAAAACCTGCACCATTACATTACAAACTAATAGTTATAACTCCACCATGCTCAAAAGGAATACAAAAATTACAAACGACTAAGTAAAAAGCCTGTTATCATTCAAAAAGAGCTGTTTAAACTAAAGAGAGCGCTTTCAACAAACGTATTTGTTTAAACCATTTTAAATAAAATATTGTGCATGTGATGTTTTGTTGAAATAGTGATTACCGTAAAACTCCGTGTATAAGACACACTTTTTTTCCGTCGGAAATTTTTTTTTGGAACACCCGGTACTGGTAGTCATGTTTAATGCATATTAAACTGGTCTAGGGCATGACAAGAGCTTGATATAAGGGGGAACATTTATCAAAATATACCTTTTTCCTACATAAATTATAGTGGTTAGCAAAACAAAATGCAAGTTTTTAAGCAGTAACACTGCTACTAATTGAATATTCAGATATTCATGAGTAGCAGCACTCATTTAATATTCAATTTTCTAAACAGTGGTTATACATTTTTCTCAACAAAATTTTTTTGAATGAATTTAGTATTTTGCATATTTAATGAGCATTGCTACCTCATGAATATATGAATATTCATGAAAAAAAAATATTCAAAAAAAAAAACAAACAAATTAAAAAAAAAAAATTTTTTATAGAAAGTTGGGGGTGCGTTTTATACACGAGTGCGTCTTATACACGGAGTTTTACGGTAGATAAAGAGATAATCAACAACTATCTAAAAACCTCTTTTGAAAATTTTTGAAAAGAGGAAGCATTTTAAAACGAATTTTAAAGGCTGGTTCAAAACTCTCGAATACTTGTGGGGCCCCATATTTATTACAAATGGTTATGTTTATGGATATTTCAGCCGTTTCTGAACCGATTTTGATCAAATAAAGTTTATTCTGCCTTTAAAATTGTATGCTCTTTCAAATTTGACACTCAGTTTTTCATTATCTCGCGAAAAATTATTTTGTGTAGCGCACTCTCTACCAAAATCAACTATCCCTTTAAGTACTTTCTAAGTCAAACCTGTCTAAAACCACACAAATCATACAGAAAAGGTGGTGTTAAAATACAGACCTGTGGTCATTGCAGTTTGCTTGACTATAATTGATTTAAGGGTGATATTGAATAATGGTAAACTGTTAGAGGACCACGTATGCATTGAAATCCATACAAATGTATATGGCTACATGTATAAATATAGGACTAGGAGTTTTTATAAGGATCCCAGATCCTCTCTAACTCTCTACATTAACACTATACTACACACCTAAATGACTGGATTAATTGAGATTTAAGACAATTTTTGTTTACTAATCTAGATGGGAGCAGGTTAAACTTATTAATTTTTGTTCCTTTGCTTGGTAACATGATTTGAAATTCAATTTAAAATATACAGGTGCAGTGGAGTTGAGCACTTTATCCTGAAAATCATCAAGAAGCTACCAGACATGGAGTTTGTGATGAATGTCAGAGACTGGCCCCAGAGTCCCAAGTACACCGATCCCCTGCCAGTGCTCTCTTTCAGTAAGGTATGCAACATATTTACATGACTTCAAATTATTAAGCACTGGACTTCTGGCCCTGTTTTATACCAAGAAGGAGTTTTTGGATGCAACAAATTCATTTATGCAAAATTTAACTTGCCTAATAACAAAGTTTTGGGCCACCCAGACACATGGAGTTTGTGATGAATGTCAGAGACTGGCCCCAGAGTCCCAAGTACACCGATCCCCTGACAGTGCTCTCTTTCAGTAAGGTATGCAACATATTTGCAGGGTGTGATTTTGGTGCTGGACTTATGGCCCATGTTCACCTAGTCCCAGAATGAGCTTATGCACCCAAACATTCCATTCATGCCAAATTTAACTTGTCCAACTGGGCAACCTAAGACACTCCAGACATGGAGATTGTAATGAACGTCAGAGAATGGCTGCATAGTCCCAACTACACCTGTCAACCCCCTGCCGGTACTTTCTTTCAGGAAGGTATGCAAAGGTATGCATAGTTCAAATTGTCTTAGTAGTCACCTGTCTGTACTACTCAACCTGCCTATAATGGCATACAAAAGTGATCTAAAGAGAAACAAACAAACATTGAATATGTCTAGATATAGCTGACCTGTCTACAGTGGTCACTTTTATTGTTTCTCTTGGGTGGTCACTATACACAGGCTAGACTGTATTTGTTGATCTTGAATTAAGGGCCAGTGTTTTACTGTTCACCTAGAATGAGCTTCTAGACACAACATTTGCATTCATTCAGATTTGAACTTGCCCGACTGGGCAACCAAATTATTTTGCCATCAAAATCCTGTTTCTGTCTATCAAAACTTGGAAGAAGTCTTGTGATTTTGTTTGCCCTTCAGGACCACCATATGTAGTAAAAAAAAGTCAATTGGATTTTTTTTTTGTCAGTGCCTTAAAGCATGTGAAAGTGCATAATTAACAATTGGGAAAGTATCAGGTTGAATTCTTAAAATCATTTCTAAGGGATGTAGAGCACTATGAAGAACTTGATTATGTTGCATGTTTGCATTTATTTATTTACTATTTTATACATTTTCTAGTAATGAGTCAAATTATCTTGCCTACTTATGTGATATTGTGACATGATAAACAATGTATGCAGTAGGTTCCATGATTTTAGATATTGTTTCCCCTGTGACTCCCTTGTCCACAAGATGCGTATTTTGCCACCATAATTCATGCCATAGTTGTTTGTTGGTCATTTGTATTGTAGGTGCAGTCCCAGCATTATGACATCATGTATCCTGCATGGACCTTCTGGGAGGGTGGCCCAGCGGTGTGGCCTCTCTTCCCCACTGGCCTCGGACGATGGGACCTGTTCAGAGAATCACTAGACAAGTGAGTTCCCATTCAGACTTTCAATAATCTTATAATTCACCCTATACAAGATATATGATTTAAAAAGTGATGAAATTGTTAATATTGTAATTTGATAATTAATTACCATAATACAATGTTTGATTTTATTCTGAAAATGTTGTTGATAAAATGAATCTAAAAGTAATTTGTCTTTAGTGGTTATAATACAAGCTAGTCTTCATTGACATAACATAAATCAATTTTTTATTTTGTTCTGAAAAAGTTGTTGTTAAATTGAAACTAAAAGTTATTTGTCTTTATAGTGGTTATAATCTAAGCTAATCTTCATTGGCATTTAATGAAAAGAAGCCATTTGAAATACTCTTCATATATACTTATACTTATAATTATCCAATTTATCATTTCTTTGTTTATTTCTTAACTTTCTCCAGAGAGTCCAAGAAGCTGCCCTGGGATAAGAAAGAGGACAAGGCTTTCTTCAGAGGATCAAGGTATAGAATCCTTTGTAATCTTCAATTCTACACCCACCCCCCTCCTCCCTTCCGTAGGAAGTGATTCCATAAATTACAAGCATTCTGGGCATTCTCTTCGAAGACGTGCCCACGACTTGGTATGCATGACTAAAAGAACCGATGCGCTATACAAAGGAGCATTGGTTCTTTTAGTCATGCATGCCAAGTCGTGGGCACGTCTTAAAAGAGAATGCCGCATTCTGCATGTATACATTCATATACTCACTGCCTGGATAAATAGAATGAAATAAAGAGAATAGTATTTTGCTCACAGCTAAGGATTGATCTCTACATATCTCTACACATTATACCCATATTATCATGACGATTGGCATGTGAAATAGTTCTCCCAAACAATTAAACATAAACATGCTAACTCCATGTTGAGATTCAAACATCAGTATAGAACTTTAAATACGTAATATGGGAGAGGTCTTAATCGTTTTTTCTTCTTTTTCTTCAGTTGTGTTATGTGGTCCAACTGATAAGGGGTGGGGGGAATGCAGATGATTGCGTTTTGTGCTTAAATCCACCATTGTAACGATCATTTACAGACCAGTTGGACATGTTGAGGAGTCATTGGGCTTTGAGCTGTCATTGTCATTATAAGTTTGTTCTCTGATTCATCTGACAGGACCAGTGCAGAGCGAGACCCCCTTGTGCTCCTGTCCAGGGATGATCCAGAGCTGGTGGATGCAAGCTATACCAAAAATCAGGCTTGGAAATCAGATGCTGTAAGTTGCAAGTGAAATATTTATTGCAGACATTTTAAAAGTAAATGGTAACCTGTTGGGAAGACAAATTGCAAAGATATTTATTAAAGAGTAGATCACTATCAACAGTTGTACATGTAAGATTGTCTTATGGCCTGGGAAAACAGAAGTTTTTGCAAAACTTATCAAAGATTTGTATGAACCAAATCATGTATACTTTAATATGTATTTATATTTTCATTTTCATCAATATCTTATCTACAACTGATATATATGATATAAAATACAATAAATGTTTCTCTAATTTACTTTTGAATAGTGGATATGTTTGGGGCATGTACTCACCTTTTTAAGAGTATGAGGTTCATTGAATTGCTTATCCATATTTTCTCACATTCATACAGGACACGTTGCATATGCCTCCAGCAAAAGAGATTTCACTAGAGGAGCACTGCAAGTACAGGTATGCTATTAAAGGCAAACAAGAATTCACATAATTTTGAAAATGTATAATTATCTTTTTATCATCATCATACTGTAAAGAGTTGCCATGTAAATGTAGAACAAAATTGTCTATTAAAGCTTACATTTTTTGTTTTAATATTGTAATGGTTCTGGTGGCAGAATGTTTACAGAATGATTCAATGGAGTTAGAAAATATTATCTGTATAATGAATAAAATGTTTTTTTCACCATTGCCTCTATTTTATTATAGTAGTTTCTTTTTATACAAGCTGTTTCTATGAAATATTATTCCTACTCGTCCTTTTATTTTCTTATTTTTTCTTTAACAATTCATAATTTGTATTTCATTGTTCCAATGATTCCATTAGGTACCTGTTTAACTTCCGAGGCGTTGCGGCCAGCTTTCGCCTGAAGCACCTTTACCTGTGCAGATCCCTTGTCTTTCACGTCGGTGAAGAATGGCTGGAGTTCTTCTACCCTGCCCTCAAGCCCTGGGTGCACTACGTACCGGTCAAGCAAGATCTCAGTGATGCAAAGTAATTAACGACTTAAAATACATTTGTAACCGGTTGCCACAAAACTCATAAAAAGTTGTTGAATGTAAAGCTGAGGAAATGGACAAAATTGTTGACGCACTGTCTTTGTCACTTGCTGGTTTTCTGACCCTTTTGTATAAAATTTGTTAATACTAGAGTATAAAAGAGGTTTTGGATACCCAAATCAGAAAATTGAAATATTGTGACTTTATTTGGGTTTTGTGGTGATAGGTTACACTTGTATCTCCATCTACATCCGAAATCTGTTTATTATTATACAGTTTGAGTGGCTTGAAGTTTTCTACTCTCCATAAATGCACTCGAAACATGTACTGTACATGCCAAACGAGATCTAAGCGATACAAAGTTCTGAATGGCTAGATATAATAATTTCTATAATATTGATCTTGGTTATACTTATCCATGATTCACCTTCTTAATAAATTTACTTCAATTTGTTGTAAAAATCCGCTAATATTGTTAAAGTATAATTTCATTGATTTTGAATTTAGATTCAGCTCATATTTCCATATTTCTCACATAATCCATAACACGAATATTACAAGTAAGTGTTTCAAAACATTGTTATTAAGGAGTTATCATCAATGAAATAGTGGTAATTCGTAAGCCCAGTTTGGCATCAAAAGTCCCGCCGAAACCAGCTGAAATACTGTGATGTCATAAAGTGTGTGAGTTATCATTAGCAGACGATGTCCGATAGAAAACGAACACATTTTATAGTGCCTTTTTAACATGACTCTGTTCAATCATCCTTGTTTATTAAGGAGAATAGTTGTCATTATGTGCTCCTCTGCCTCACTCTTAAAAGCACTGTGCTGTCTTTTGACACACAATTTTCCCGTAAAGCATGCTAAATAAAGTTATTTTAATCTATCACGTCGCCCATAAGTATCACACGCAGTACTCTGCTAATTCAGCGACACCGCATCAAAATACAGCTGTTGAACAATGGGCCAATAGAATCGTACCCAGACTTCAGGGGGTATTTCAAGCAGATAAAGTAGGACGGTGTGTGACTTACTTCATTGAATGTGTCTTTCTTTCCATAAATGTCTCCGAGTGAATGATTATTGTGTATAAGTCGAGGTAAACCTTATTTACAAAATGCAATGAAATAAATGCGCTTTCGTGGCAAGAATACACATTTTAGCAGGCAATATGAGTGCACTAATGATTGTGTAGATTCGTAATGAGATATCGTCTGCTAATGATAACTTGCGCATTTCATGACGTCATCAAAACATTGGCGTTTTTTAGTGCAAAGAGCGCTTGTTTTCGATTCTTGCGATGGGGTTTTATTTTGTTGTTGTACTAGGATATCGTGTTGGTATGGGACATAAAACAGTATTTATCTTAATATGTTAGCCCCTAGCTCTCTAGTGATGTATTATTCTCATATTTTGTGATTTTCAATGACATTCTACTTTAAAGAGTGGCCACTGGCCAGAATCCCTGAAGACACTACATACCTGTCTAACAAGATTGAAGTGATGTAAGATATATAATGTAACTCTTAATTACCTAACTGCTTGATCATTCTTCACAACTCAATGCATTCCTTGAAATGCTTGAGCATCTTGGCAGCATGGCTAAAGCCAAGGTAATAATGCTCCGAACGCTTTGAGACGTCGGTGATACAGCGCTATTTAAAAATGAAAACATTTTAGCTATATGTATTAATTGAAGTGTGTGTAATCAGGTGTTTGTCTGTTCATTTTGTAATTGACAGAGAACTAATCGAGTTTGCCAAAGCCAACCAAGAGGTATCTCAGCAAATTGCAGATAGGTAAGTGTTTTATTCATGTTTTATTTTTATTTTTTCAATGCGCATCATTTTGAATGGAAAGATTGCACAATGACCCTTAGTGCGCTTGACCGCAAATGAGAAAGACGTACACACTACTTCCGGATTTAATTCTTGAGAATACGGCACCATGTGAACGCACAGTTTTCAATTCTCAAGAAATGGCTAACTCGAGAATTGGAATCCTTGAGAGTTAGGCAGGGTGTGAACATACATGATGATATAAGATATGCTGACAGTGTTACTTCTATCTCCGTCTCTAAGGTTTCCATATTTTTGTTTTTCAATCGGGACAAAAGGAAATGCCCAGACCAAGGCAATTTATGACTTTTGACTGTGTACTTTGTACTTTTTAGCTCATCCGGCCCGAAGGGCATGATGAGCTTATGCCATGCCGTGGCGTCCGGCGTCCGTCCGTCCGTCCGTCCGTCCGTCCGTCCGTCCTTCCGTCCGTCCGTCCGTCCGTCCACAGTTTTCAAAATGCTTCTTCTTTGTTATTTTTCAACCGATTTTGATTCTGATTGTTTCATAAGATAGGGCTAGGAGGGGGATTTAAAACTTCTACACAGAATCGTGAAATTCATTATCTATGGTAATTTATGCAAATTTAATCGAAATCACAAAAAATGCTTCTTCTCCTTCATTTCTCGACCGATTTTGATTTGGTTTGCTTTATCTGGTAGAGCTAACTTCGGTACACTAAACTTGTACACAGCATTTTGAAATTTTTCTCCATTCATTAATTATGGTAATTTTTAATTTTTTAATTTTTTAATTTTTTAAATTTGTTTTATTTTATTTTTATTTTTATTTTTTTTGTTTTGTTTTTTTGTTTTATTTGTTTTATTTTATTTTATTTTATTTTTTTGGTTTTTTTAAATTAATTAATTTATTTTAAATTTTTTTATTTTTTTATTTATTTTTTTTAATTTTTTAATTTTTATTTATTTATTTTTTTTTTTTTTCCCATGTCCCTTCCGGGGCGTCAAATTTATATTTTTTTCACTCTAATTTTTTATTTTTTTATTTTCATGTCCCTTCCAGGGCATAACATTTTAATTTTTTGACCAGTTGAAAAGTGTACCACATGAAATTTGCGATATTTGATGTTGCGAGATGGCGGATGAGCGCTACGTCATTGACGTTCTGGTTGAATATGTCATGGTGTGGGACTAATAACCACTCTTCATTTCTGTCTCAGGGGGCGTGACTTCATCTGGAACCATCTACGCATGGAGGATGTACAGTGCTACTGGAGGGACCTGCTCAAGCGGTATGGCAAGCTGCAGAGCTACAAACCTAAACTCAGGAAAGATCTCAACGAAATCAAGGCCAAGAGGGATGAACTGTAGCTCTGAACAATAAGAAGACTGATGTCCCAGTCACATACATACCTGAAAAGCATTGCAGTAAGAGCCATGTATTGGCAGTTTTGTGGAATGCAATGAAACAGGGCTATTTGCGCCAAAATTCATGGCTTCTTCGTGCCAATATGTGGCAGTACTAGGTTTTCATGCCACTTACGGGAAGGCAGAGCAGAAATGTCCACGTGTTCAAAACTCTGGCACGACTTGGCTTTTGATACGGTGAAGGGAGTGGCCAAGTATCTGACATGGCTATTTCATGGTTATTCTGTGGCTTTATGAGGCCCGCATTGTAACATGATAGCTTAGTAACATTGTCCAAATCCTCAAAATCCAATTTGATTTCTAGCGGTTCCCTCATACCTTGTTGTATTCATATTAACAATTAAAGCATGGGATAGGTTTCGGTTTTTCAAATTTCCCTTTCATTAAAAAGATATTTACGATTGAAGTGTTCAGATGTTAAATTATCCACTGGACCACGAAAACCATGTACAAAGTGAGTCAATTAGTTTTTTTTCATTACTCGGCCATATAACGTCAATTTAACTTGAAATTTTCACACAACACCCAGTGGACATATCAGATAACAACAATATACATTGTATCAACCACTCATCACTTTTTGCACATGTCAACAAAGTTACTAGATCCTTTTAATTATGGCACCAAGAAATAATTGTCTTTTAATTAGCATTTCTTGGCTCTTACAACAAGGCTTACAGGTATGTGTGACTGGGATATAAACAAAAACAATAGTTTAGATGTATGTAACATATGCAGCGGAGAGGATATTAGTCACTAGTCCTGCAGTGCCACATGATTGACAAGAGTCGGTGCAATACCTTCAAAGAAGCAGACATTTCTGTCATTTATGTTGTGAATTTATGCAATACAGTGGAACCTCACTATTATGAGGAGTTTGGAACCTTGATAATTGCCTTGCAATATAGGGTGTCTAGACAAATGTGGTATAAACAAATGAATATAAAGAGCTTGTGCCAGTAAAATTATCTTGTATAAGAGATAAGAGCATTTTGTTATATCAGAGCTCTTTATAACGAGGTTCCACTGTACACAAATATTTCTAAGAATGACTTATTAAATGCTCAATTGCAATTTATGAATAGAACTTACTTCATTATTTAAATGATAGTCCTGTTTTGGAAATATTTTTGTGGGATGGACTAATTTCTTTTATGCTGCGCAACTAGTGTGGTGACGGGTATTATGGAACTGGCTGACTAGCATTCAGTTATGGAGAAAATGGTTTGAATGTTTTTGTACATGTATGTATGTGATACAATTTAATTGAAAATTATCTTAATTGAATTGTGTTACTTTGTTTGTAAAAAAAGACAAAAAAGGCAGTTTGTACTTATATCTGATATTAGTCTTATCATGCAAGGTAAGCATAGGCCTTCATTTTTAATTTATTATGATACATAGTATTTTAAGATTCATTTGGGTGAATGAATTAATTAGTCTATACAGGGTGGCCCAGAAAGGTTGCAACACCTACGATCGTTAATTTCATCAACACCATCTACCAAATGTCATTGTTTTTTGTTTGATTGGGTAGAACATTCTTTTTCCAACAAAATGATACCATGAGCATTGATTTTGGGTAAGGCGTTTGGATCCTAGGGCCATATTTCTGAGGCAATGTCGATTCCTAAATTTGCTACTTTTTCGTCTCCAGCGATCCTCTGAACAATGAGACATTCTCGCCCCACGGCCTGCCATAGAATTAGCTGTACAGAAGAACCGCATGAATGCTCTCCCTTTGTAAGGAAGACAATGTGAAGCTATTCTTATGTACAGCTAATTCTACGGCAAGCCGTGGGGCGAGAATGTCTCAGTGTTCCGAGGATCGCTGGAGACGAAAAAGTAGCAAATTGAGGAAACGACATTGCCTCAGAAAAATGGCCCTAGGATCCCAACGCCTTACCCAAAATCAATGCTCATGGTATCATTTTGTTGGAAAAAGAATGTTCTACCCAATCAAACCAAAAACAATGACATTTGGTAGATGGTGTTGATGAAATTAACGATCGTAGGTGTTGCAACCTTTCTGGGCCACCCTGTATATTGACATATATGACCAAATTAGCATGAACTGTCCTGTATCTTTATTATCTTGTTTGTTGAGGGTATAACTCACAACATGTGCCTGTATTTTCTACTGCATTTCAAGTGCCTTTAGACTTCTTTCATACGTCTTGATGCAGCTTCAACTTCTTTGCAATGTACTCGATGCTTCCTTTCATTTCTATACTGTATATCAATTCTTAACTGAAATCTTTTGTACTTGATCAAATCATCGTTAATCATTGTTGTGAATGTATGCTCGGTATAAATGGCTAGTAGGTACATTAAATGGCTGTGAAAGGCACAAACTCAGAAATGTTAAGACTTGTCTGTTATGAAATAATTTTATAATGAAAGTCAAGGCATTCTTGGCATCAAGCTATGTGATAATTAATTTCTACTAACTGAAGTATTTTTAGGTAGTGTTTGGTCACTTTTAGAGTTGGTTTTCTTGAATAGTCTTTCACTTTAAATCTACTGAAAATCAATAAATTTGGTTAAAATTAAATTTAGTTTGATTTGTTTTGTAGAACATGCTTGTATTTTATGAGGGTTTACCGTATTTGTTGGTGTATTAACCGCATGGTTTTCCCGATGGAATTACCAACGAAAAGGGGGAAGCGGTTTGTACACGGAGACCGAACAAAACATGAGTCAAATCGGAGATGAAAAAAATGTACAGGTTACATGTACATGTACATGTTATTCCTTCCTACAAGTTCAAGTTTTGTTGAATCCACCTTTGAAAACATCATATCGTGATTGATCACTAATTTCAGTCAAATCAATGCTGTACACCTTTTCTCCCCACCACTTGCAATTTACCGGTAAGCTCAACAAATCTTACAGATTGATCGGGGAAGGGGCTCATAATTTCCTTAATGTGTTTCAGAGACTTCAGTAAATTGAAGTATATTTCATAGACCCAAACTCTCTGAAAAAGAAGGATGTTTTTTACTTATCCTTGGCACATTTTGACCATCTAAAAATCAAGAATTATACGATCAACATTTTTTTTTTCATGGAGAACCCCAAAGTTAGGGATGCGGTTAATACACCGGAGTGGGTAATACACCGGGAAATACGGTAGTTGTATTCAATTATATGTAATGTATGTGGTAATAATGGTATGCACAGACGTATTTAAAGGTCAAATAAATGTGTATTACACGGTGTATTTATTTTCTTGTCTCATGAAATCAGATGAAATAAACATCAAAATGAAAAGAAGAACAAATTATATTCTTGTAATTTTCATTTAAAAGCGATCTTGTGTAGAGAGAGTGTGAGTGTATTAGAATACATGTGAATTGTTTCATGAATGTTAGAATGTCACGGTGGATATGATAGAGTGGAACCTTGTTATAAAAAATGGTGTTGGGACCATAACCATTACAGTAATTTTTGTTCATTTTTTAGATAAAAATCAAAGAATGTAAAGAGTTCTTTATAAAAAGGTTCCCCTTTAGTTCTCACATTATGGACTACATGCACAGTCCACTTGATTCTCAGTCTTTTTGATGTCTATGTGACCGTCAGTTCTCCCTGATATGAGTACATGTTGAAGTAAAATGTTTGTATTCATTAATGTCTCAATTGGTATGATCAGCGGCTTATTGGTATGCGTGTTCATATTTTGTGTTTGTGTGTATGCATGTGTATATGTGACTGGGGAATTAAAAACAATAGTGTACATGTATGTAACATATGCAGCAGAAAGGATATTAGTCACTAGTCCTGCAGTGCCACATGATTGACAAGAGTCGGTGCAATACCTTCAAAGAAGCAGACATTTCTGTCATTTATGTTGTGAATTTATGCAATACAGTGGAACCTCATTATAATGAGAAGTTTGGAACCTTGATAATTGCCTTGTAATACAGGGTGGCCCACAAATAACGGAACGGGGTACTTGCCATACTAAAGACTCATGATGCCCGCCATACTGCATCGAGTAACGATCAACCGTGTGCCATTGTGAGTGTGCGTTCAGCTGTGTATAGAGAAGAAGGGGTACTAACAATGGCGCACGCATTGAACGTTACTAGTTGCTATGACGGGCATCATGTGCCTTCATTATAGCAAGCACCCCGTTCCGTTATTTCTGGGCCACCCTGTATAGGGTGTCTAGACAAATGTGGTAAAAACTGATATAATCAGCTTGTACTGGTTAAATTATCTTGTATAAGTGATAAGAGAGTTCTGTTATATCACAGCTCTTTTATAATGAGGTTCCACTACACCAAAATAATACATTTCTAAGAATGTCATGTAGCTGTGTGTGATTGATATGCCACATGTCACTCAGAACCAACATTTCCTACATGAGTTTGCGTTAAAAACATACATGTATATTTGTAAAGTAATGGAAACTGAGCTGCTTCTCTTTTCCTCATAGTTATACCATAATATCTGGGCCCCATTGCAGAAAGAGATACAATCGATGTAAGTTACAATTAAATGCGCAAATCTGATTTGTTGAAGTGCGCACATTTTCTGACTTACAATTAATTGTAATTTAACAATCGATTGTATCTCATTCTGCAATGGGGACATAGTCTGAAAATGTCACTTGAAATGAGTATTAATATCTGCCTCCTTCATATCCTGAAGATTCTTGCAGGTACAAATAAAACTCCATCAAAATGTATAAACTAGGAATCTTGAATTTCTGATAAGCAGTCACAATAAAATTCTTAGTTGATTGATAGATCTTGTTCTATTCTTATTACCCCCCCCCCTCCCCCCTAAATTTGGTTGATTTCTGCAAAAGGCTTGAGTCTGAATTACAGGCTAAACGTCACATGTGTTTTGGTACAGGCAATCCTACAATACAGCTTCTACAAGAATCGACGTTGGACAAAGTCAACAATATCTTATAATCAGGACAATTAATGAGTGGATTGTTAGCATTAATTCAGAAATAAGTAAAATAAGATGGCACTGAGCTCATCAAGAGTTTTGACTTTACGAAATGGAAGAGTATTCGACTTCGCAATAAACCGCAAGACAACACAATCGCTAGCGGACGTTCAACAGCGATTTGCCCGGATCTGCCCCGTCGAGTGTCAAGCTGGTTCCCGTAGCTTGTCGATGTTTTCGCGTGCTATTGATCACCACAAAAGATGCCATTTGGAGACGTCTAATTTGAGAGAAATTCGGAGGAGAGAATACCACAAACATCTTGTGAAGCATGCTGAAATTATCAAAGAGAAGACTAGAGCTTTGCAGTTCATAGAGAATAATATAATTTACAACAATGGTAACTAAATAATTTCAGTTTTTTATTTTTTATCTGTAAAAAATAAAATCTAAGTTACACTTACAGTTACACAGTGAATAATCAGAAGTTAAAACAAAGCTGTTACTAGTGTTACTTAAAATGCTATTTTACAGAAACATTTCACTGGCAAATTATTGTTTTCACGAAATTGTATGACCAAAGGCCAAAGGCCAAAGGCCAAAGGCTGAAAAGGACCTGAAAAGGGGGAATATCTTTGAAAGTTTGTGAGCTACGCGAAATTAAAGAAGTCATTTTTGACTGTTCAAATTCTCCCAACATTAATGAAATTGAACTTGTGACTACAAAGTTGCCCTGTGACTTTGTAGTTAGGTATGAACTAGCTGCCATAATTTGTTTTTATGTGGACATCGGATTAGTATTTTACTTTTTCCATGTTCAAAAGTGAAACCTGGCAGATGGCAAGGTTAGTAAACTGTCAACTATTAAAGGTGAGAGAGAACTGTGTAGCCTCTGTTCCCCATGGGTCTCGGACAATAGGCCCTCTTTTAGAGAATCGGGCACTAGACAAATGGGTTCCCTTTTTGTCTTTCAAGCTATTACAAGTCAAAAGGAATCCTAGAATCAGAAAATGATACCACACCGGTCACTATTTTCCACTATTTGTTTATGCTCATAACATTTTCTCTCTGTCTCCATTTTAGATGGTATTGTGGCGATCAGCAAGCCGGCTGGACTTGGTGTTTCAGGGAAAGTTATCCAGGAATCTGAAGAGGGCATGTCCTCATCACCAGTCACCATTGCCTCACTGCTCGCTGAGATAGGAGAGATGACTAAAAGTCCAGCTGTGGAGATTGCCCAAGGATTAGAAAAGTAATATTAATATTGACAGAAGTCACACAAAATAATCAAAATTATAGCTAACTTAATGGAAAGTGCATGGGCCTTCTTTGACCTTAAAAAAAAAAAATCTTGTTGCAGGTGTTGGTTAGATTATGCCGGTGCAGTTGTAATTTAAGTCACAAAGACAAAAAGTTGAACATTTACTAATTCAGATTTTTCAAGTTTAATAACAAGTAGGCAAAAAAGTTTGAGGATATACCTGAGACTGATTGTGATAGTGATAAAAGTGTAATGTAGATTATATGGAAAGAAATAACATGTCATTTATTGTACTTTATCCGATGTATTGCTGCTAAAGACTTGAAGATTATGCACTGCTCATTACCAATCAATGAATCAACTGATCAATCTCTGGCTTTAAATTGACTGTAATGTCATGTGCAGGATTGAATATCAGAATTTCCTCTAATTGTTTTCTCCTCTTACTATTTGCAACCTAGAGAAGCTTCTGGTTTGGTCCTTCTGGGTGAGAATAAGGCAACTGCTGGAGAACTGAGATCCAGGTTTGTTGAAGCCAGACAGAAGCATCAGTTTCTGAAAACCTACCGGTGAGGATGACTCAAAAAGCATGGGCGTCGATCTGTCATTGATACCCATTCATCAGGGGGGATGATCTATTCATTCATCCCCCCCTGATGAATATGGTATTACGTAAGTATCGACGCCCATGCTCAAAAGGCATGGTTAATGATAAATGTAATAATTACTCTATTCCAAAAGTCATACACCATGCCAATATCTTTCTTATAAATGTATAGTATTTTGTCCTGATATTCCAGCAGAAGCATTGAAAATGTTTTTGGGGTAATACTCCCATCATAGGAGATTCTAAAGCACTGGTTAAAGCTCTGGTCTAGCAATCAGGAGGTAGTGGGCTTGATTTCTAGGGAACTAAATTGTTTTGTCTTCTTAAAATTTCCATTCAATAAGTGGTCAGTTAATGTTTTGGTGGAACTGAATAGAATTTAAGAAATTTTCCATTTTTTATTTGAACTTTCTGTAAAGTGAAAAATATTTGGCAAGTTCCATGTGTGGAAAATAGAACAAATTCACTTGTTCACTTAAATATTTTTACAAAATCTTGTTTATTACTGTTATGTTGGAAAATTAATCTGATATTATTTTGCTATACATATAGGTATATAACGAGAAAATTATTGAAGTTGGGAATTAATGATGAATTACAAGTTACTTTTTTTTCATTTTCTTTTAACTCTGTGCTATAATTTCCAGGGCTATTGCTTGTGGTATTCCTAACCAGAAGGAGGGTGTCATCAAAGCATATCTTAGAGATGACATGGTCAATGGAAAGAAGATGGTAAGCTCAGATTCTACATTTATCTAGGGTCGGCATGAATTAGTTTAGCCAAGCAATTTAAATCACACTTCAAATCATGATTAATCTCCCCAGTAATTATATCAGATATTTGTAGAATACTAGAATATAGTTCTAAGAATCCTTATTGATTGTTATATTTTGTTGAGTTTCCAATTAGGTTATTAAATAAAAATAAAAATTATACTTTTGTTATCTGAGCTTCGATTTGATATATTTTTTCTCAAAATACCAACATTAATTTATATACTTTACATGGGTACTTGGTACATAGTTATTTGAATGATTTAAAAAAAGAGAAAAGTATTGCAATTTGAAATAAAACAATCAGCTGTTATAAACTTTTTGATCCATTGTGTAGAGTATTTTGAGTGGTGAGAGATGGCCATTCTTGGACCTAGGTCGAGAGTTAAGAGGCTGTTTTATTTGCTGGAGACTAACTGCGCCGGAGTCATGACAATAAAAATATTTTTCAAATTAATACACATATAAAGCTCCTTATGTAGTTATGTAAGGTTTCCAATGCTTACCATTTAATGAATGTGTCTTATCTTTAGACATTGATAAGACCAGACTCACCTCCCAAGCAGATCAATAATGGTGAGGTTGTATCATAAGAGGCGAGTGATAAGAACAGCTAAAACCATGGTTTTTAAATGCATCATAGTTGCTCATGCTCATGTCTAATAGGGCAATGTTGAATACCAATTCTCATCTTTCAATGATTGTGTTTTATCTTTAGACCGTTGTGAGGCATGACCCACCTCGGAGGCAGATTAAAAGCGGAGAGGTTGTATCATCGGAGACCAACTACAGAGTCGTTAGCGTGAACAGGGATCTCAACTGTGCTCTGATGGAACTCCAACCACTTAGAGGTAAGCATACAGAAGGGCATGTTGTATCCTTACCCATTCCTTTCCAGATTCTGAAATCCCCATAGACTTTATTCATACCCCACCAGGTTCCTGTAGGCAAGGAGTTAAATGTACTGTTGTTATTTAGTTCATTAGCTTGGTTGATCGAAACATTTTTCATCTTATATGCCAGTCAAATTTATCATGAGTTTTTGAGTAATGTTTCTGAAGGAAATAATGTGGGTAGTGTAAATCAAATCAACAATCAAGTAACAATCTAAAACGTGTGTGAACTTATTTGAAAGGTTGGATTTTGGTATGACACATAATCACATATTCCCTGTAGACCCTAGGGTGCCATCCTAGATGAAGAAGTAAGAAGAGTGTGTAATAGTAAAGATACAGTTGCAAAGTGTATATTAGACAATTCTGGAAGTAAAACAAGCACATTGGTTGCAATTGAGATGACAACTGTATATATGTTGTTGCATCAAATCATTTATTAATATGTGTTACTGCTGTGCCCAATCCTGGATTACTATACATACTCGCATCAAGTCCAGACAAACCTAGTTGCACCTAAAACGATGCTCATGGACACATACAATTGCCTTTAATCAAGCCCACCCAGTTTCATATTTGGGCCTTCTATATTTCCTTATATAAAGTCATGTTCCCTCTATAAGTTCTATATTATTCCTGCTGTAAGAAGACTTCAACTACAAGTCCACCTGACCAACCTATTGTGTCCTACCCTGGGTGATCATATCTTCTCACACCAAGTACAGACCCATGCTCATGGACACATGTATACAAAGTGCCTTCAATCAAGACCATTCAGTGTCGTATTTTGGCCTTCCATATTTCCCTCTATGTAAATTCCTGTTCCTCACTCTATATCACTCCCACAGTGAGGAGACATCAACTGCAAGTCCACCTGACCAACCTCCTGTGTCCTATCCTGGTTGATAATCTCTACTCACATCCAGTGCAGACAATCTTGGGTGTACCTAAAACCATGCTCATGGACACATACATGTACAATTGCCTTCAATCAAGACCATTCAGTGTCACATTTTGGCCTTCTATATTTCCATTTATAAGTGCTCCCTCTATAAATTCTATATTACTTCCACAGTAAGGAGACATCAACTGCAAGTCCACCTGACCAGCCTGCTATGTCCTATCCTGGGTGATCATGTCTACTCACACCAAGTTCAGACGATCCTAGGTGTACCCATGCTCATGGACCCATATAAAGTGCCTCCAAGTCAGACAATCCAGGTTAGTATTATATTGTCTTGTCCATAAACTTGTATCAAAATTTGTATACATGTGTGTCGGATTAAAAAAAAAAAACTTTTCAATTTGTTCAACATTTAACGTGACATGTTCATGTCACGTTGGAATAATTTCCCTAAATAATTATTTAAAGAATGAATTTGATTATCAATTTACAGTAAATATGCAATTTTTTTCTTTAGTTGTAATGTAAATTATATTGTTAGGGTTATTCATACTGTTTTTTTGCGATTTGTAATTGAACAGAAAAAACCAATACCAAAACTTGATTAACCTGTTCCCTTTGAGATTCTTAAATCTCCATAGACTTTGTACATAGCCCACCCGGTTCCAGTAGTCAATGGGTTAAAGGGATGCCTGTAAAGTGTCCAACTCCACGAAATTTACTTGGAGCTTCCTCGTTTCTCTTCTACCATGTTGTTCAGCTTATGGTAAGAGAAGAATAAAATAGGGTTAGATTTTTTCAAATGGCCCTTTAGTATGACGATATCTATCATTCAGCTCAAGAGCGTTAATGAACGGTCATAAACCTCATAGACGTCATGCAGTAATTCGTTGTAAAAGCTGACGCATATTTTCGCTTTTTAAACCAGGAAAGCAGTGTTCTTTTTCAATGAAACTTTCACACATCATTTGGACATATCTTACAATCATTTTGGTACAGGATTGAAGTCTCAAATGTAATTTTGGGCAATATCTGACACAGGTGCACCTTTAACAGTATTTGCAATTTGGATTTGTACAATGTATGGCATGTATGTATATACATAACTATCCGTTTGATTTATTTTTATCCCTTTTCTCTTTAGGTCCTGAATGCAAACATGAGGAAGACTTTATCCCTGACCAATCGACAGGTGTCGCTCCTACCCCACTTTCTCCATCTTCACCGCATCATCATCCCTAACTGGAGGGGAGAGAAAGATCTTGAGCTCACAGCGCCAGACACCCCGATCTTCAGTAGGACTCTAAAGCTGTTGGGGTTAGATATTGGGGAAGAACGTGATCCTATAAAATATCTGGAGCATGGAAGATGAAGTAGCAAAACTCATTTTCTTCTCCTCTATGTTCATGCTAATCTTCCTTCACTGGAGGAGAGAGAAAGATGTTGAGCTCACAGCGCCAGACCCCCCTATCTTCAGCAGGACTCTAAAGCTGCTGGGGTTAGGTATTGAGGAAGAACATGGTCCTATAAAATACCTGGAGCATGGAAGATGAAGATGAATCTTCTCTTCTTCATTATCAACATTTGCTATAGAGGAGAAAAGAAAGATGTTAAGCTTGTAGCACCACACTCTCCAGTTGGACTCAAAAGCTTGGCTAGAATAGGGGGAGAAGATGATTTTGAAAATAACACTAAGTTGGACTTAAAAATGTATGGAAAGCCATTAGTTTCTTTATAAAATTGTTAAACAAGTTCTTTCAAAAGGCCTACAATTTTGATAAAATCATTAACATTTTCTTTTTATCAAAGAGACTTCAAGTTATTGATGTGAAATTGTGTGGAAAGTTTCAGTTATTCACATTTGGGCTCTCGAATATGTTTAATTCCGAAGCTACAAAAGGCTTTCCATTATATTTCCCCCTGGGAAATGAAGTAGCAAAACACAACCCTTCTTCCCTGACTGGGAGGAAAATGAAAAATACCAACGAATTGGCTCCGCTAGGGCAACACTCCGGCAAGAGTTAGCCCATAAAGTCACAATTAGTAAATGTCCAAGTAAGTATTTAACAATTTAGCAGGTTAGTTATTCCACACTCGTCATCAGCAGCCAGGGTGTGGTTGATAATAAAAAGTATAGAAGAAAATTTGTTTCTGAAGCAGATGTAAGCGAATTTACATCTGCTCCTGGCCGTACAAATCTTCAAACTAACCTGTAATTGAAATGTCTGCGTTGATAAAAGAGAATGCGCGCATCTCTCATCTCCATGACGACACACGATGAGCTGCGGTAGTCATGTGGCCTGGCGCGCATCCATTATGACGTAATCAGCATTAGGCATGGGGCAAAGCCCAAGCCGTTGAATGTCTTTGTATCCACAGATGGAAGCTTGATTTCTCTGCTACGTTGCAGGCTAATCTCTCCAGAGCTTTTCCCGATGAACGTCGGATCCCTAGCCGGAAGAGAGAAGGAAGGAGGGAATTAGAGGCAAAACCCCTGCAACCAACCTCTACCGGCCACACTGAAGCAGTCCAGCCAGCATCCTCGCAACTGAGTTGAAGTTCCTCGTACTTTCTCTGCTTCCTCTCGTGAGCGCCTTGCATGTTCCCCTCGTCACAAACAGTTAGTTCTAGCATGACCACAGATTTCTTCTGTCTTGAGAAGATCACGATGTCGGGACGAAGATTTGTGACTGCAATCTCTTCTGGGAAGACTAGTCTTGTGCGTAGGTCAGACAGCAACTTCCAGTCCCTCGCCGACGACAAAAGACCAGTTGGTTTCCGATGAGTCGTCTTAGGCCTTGTCTCTCCCTCGTGGACGAAGTTAATGAGAAGTTCCTTCCTCCTCGTTGACGGCGACGCGTTCTCTCTGCTCACCTCTTCCTCGAGACTGTGTGTGATAACCTGTAATACACGATTATGTCTCCAAGTGTAGCGACCCTGTTGGAGGCTTACAGGGCATCCCGCAAGGATGTGTGTGGTAGTGCATCCTCCTTGATTGCAAAGGTTGCAGACGTCACTAGCTTGCAGACCCCATCTTGCCAGGTTCGCCGGGGAAGCCATTGTATCGTAAGTCGCACCAATCACAAATTGCACCAGCTTTGGGCTCATGTCGAAAAGCGTTTTCCATTTGAGGTCGCGTTGTTTGGCATTCTCCCATGAGGTCCATTTTCCTTGCACACCCATCTGCACTGCGCGGACAAAGTAGTCGTCGTCATGTTCGGCTAGAACGATCTTTCCTATCTCAGAACGGAGCTCTTGGTTCGACAGCTTTTCTAATTTGGGTCTGAATTTGATCGCTCCTACTCCTTGACGACCAGATTGACCCTTTGCCATTTCCTCGAACTGTAGTCTGCTGGTAGCTCTTTCTGCAGCTTTCTCCGGCTTCCACTTTCGCCCGCAACGAATCTCGGGTCTGACCGACTGGACTACTTCGTCAGAGCTGTGACGGAGTTGAAGTAAGCTGTTCACCGCTGTCTTCTTCAGGGTTGAGGTAGGGCCGTCTAATGGCAATCGCAGCTTTGTCTGTTTACAAAATAGAGCCACGCCGGTAAGATTGCAGCTGACTCCAAGCCATCTCCTGAGCACTTTGGAAACCATGACCTCCATCCGTTGCACATGCGACAGGGCGAAGTCATAGATCATAAGCTGCCACTGCACCTTAGGAAGGATGAGGTAGTTGTAGCACCAGCATTTCATTATTCCCGTCAAGGCACACTTGTCCAGCAGCTTACTTGTCCAGCAGCTGACTGGAAGGAAAAGAAGATGTTTACTCCTGGTACCAGACATATTTTTTAGGGACTCCTAAGGTGCTAGTGTTAGATGAGGGGGAAGAAAATTGTATACAATACCTTGAACATGGAAGATGAACATGCACAATGATCATCTCTTTCAGTGATTTCGTGTGGTATGACTGATTGGGGGTGGGTGGGGGTTGTCAACGTATTAGGGGCACTTTCTGAATAATGGGCTTGAGTAGGGGGATATAGATGTTTGTGTTAATTTAATCAAGTGTTATAGTTTAGTATTATACTACATAGACCAATAGGCATATAGTCTGTTGAAGCTTAAATGGACATGTGGAATACCCCAAGGAAAAAAAAAAAAAACATTTACAAAGTTGTTAACTCACACTTTTTATTTTGATAGTACTGGGAAATGGATTTGAATGCTTTATAGTCCGTTGACCATTGTCATAGCAGAAACTAGTTACCTAAACCCTGCTACACAAAATCCTACACATATGTAAGGATTGCACTGAAACTTCACTGAGATTTAGGAGGGATTATTGATATTATACTTACCGGTATTAGTAAATTATTTGTATGCCTCTGCCACAAAGTGGCCAAAGGCATGTTTTCAGGTTGTCCTTCCATCCTTCAGTCTCCCGTTTTCTTTCTTACGATATCTTGAGAACCGATTGACAGATCAATTTCAAACTTGGTACGGGTTTACATACTAGGGTGACAATGGTCTGATTAGATTTTGGGGTTGTGAGGTCAAATGTCACAGGGCTCATTATAAATGCAAAAATAGCTTTTATTTGCCATAGCTTGAGAACTGGTTGACAGATTACCATCGTTCTTATTACCTATTATGTGTATTGGGGAGCCAATGAACTCGTAAGAGTTGGGGTCATGGTTAAAGGTCAAAGGTCACAGGGCTATACAATCATATATGCAAAATAACTTGAAAATGCAATATTTCAAGAACCAGAGGATAGTTTTGCGATCAAACTTTGTACCTGTATGTGTCTTAGGGAGCCAATGAACTGGTAAGATTTTGGGGTCATGTGGGCAAAGGTTGCAGGGCTTATTATATATGAAAAAAATTAGATTGTAATTACAATATCTCAAGAACCGGTAAACGGATTACCATCAAACCTGGTTCCTGTATGTTTTTTGTGGGAGCAATTGGACTGACATAAGATATGTGGTCTTGAGGTCAATGGTCTCAGAAAAAAATAGATTTGCTATCTCTCAAGAACCTGTTGATACATTACCATCAAACTTGGTACTTGTATGTATCTTGATGAGTCAATGAACTGGTTAGAATTTGGGGTCTGCAGGTCAAAGGTCACAGGGACATATCAAAATAGCTGAATTGTAATCACAATATCTCAAGAACTAGTTAACATGCTATAAATTTAGGCTTGATATAAAAATCAAGTAATGGCGGAGGTGTCCTTTTTTATTGCATGCAGTTGAAGAGCCATCTAGTTGTAATTGGTGTTCTTTTGTCATGCTTTTGTTACTAACAAGCAATATAGAATATGATAATGCATGCTTCCATTTGTGAACACATGAATTATGTTGCTCAAAATGTATACCCTTGTTTAAATAGAAGAATAAATTCATAATAAACAATATACATTATATTATTGAATAAAGAGAGGAAAAGTATAATTTCAACGAATTGTGTTTTCAGTGCATTTATTAAGACTGAAGTCATGCAGCAAAAGAACTGGAAAAATGAAATGACTACTGTAAACGTGGTAATGTTTGCGGTGCATTAATTTTCGTGGATTTCGCGCTGAAGTCGTCGTCCGTGAATATTAAAACCCGCGAATATAAATGCGCGATTTGCAATGCGTGTGAACACTTTCTCAGCAGCGAAATTAAAAACCAGCGAATGTGTTTTTGTGTCGCTCAGCGCGAAATATTAATCGCGCGAAATTAACAACGTTTACAGTATGTGTTTGTTAATCGAGACAAAAGTTAAATTGATCTTTTGTCCCGATTTTCAAAAATGGTGGGATAAATGTCAAGGAGAGGAAAGGATAAAATGGCTTTCCTTGTTTTAGAAATCTTTTGTGATTTATTTGACTAAAATAACTGGTAAATGCGGTAGGATGATGGTGACAATAATGATCATTATTATTATGATAATGGTTTAATATGATGTTGATGTTCATGTTGGTGTTGGTTCTGACAAACATATGTACATGTATTCAAAAAAGATGCGTGCATGTACATGTCAGACAATCAATTAATTAAGGAATGGATGAGGGGTGTTGGTTCTGAAGTTGACTTCCCTATTGTCAATCTGTTGTAAACTGTCCCATCCCCTTTAAAGGGATCTAATAAATTTGTTGACGTGTGCAAAAACTTGCAAATGGTTGATAGATATGTGCATTTCTGTGATCTGATATGTCCACTGAATGATGTGTGAAAATTCAATGCCGGTAAAAGAATGTCATATGACCGAGTAATGAGCAAAAATGAATAGTGATATTTGCTAACTAATTTCACTGACTTTGTACAGAGAATTATCCAGTAGATATTTATAAATCTGAACACCTCTATCATACCTATCTTTATAACGGAAGAGCAATTTGGAAAAACCAAAAGCTGTTCCATGCTTCTGTATTGGTTAAACAAATACAATGAGGTATGTGAGAACCGCTAGAGTTCGAAGTACGTTTTGAGGATTTTGACAACTGAACATTACTAGATCCCTTTAATAAAGATCCTATTATATCTAGGTGTAGGTGTCAACCAATTGTTTTAGATGTCCCATGCTCGTGTATAATATAATTAGATTATTGGGTTAATGCACAAATGCCTTGCAAGGAAATTGTAAATCCCTTTTATCCGGGCCTGCGATTGTCCAGGAAGTGCAGTAATAGCTGCACAAGGTGATAAACCATTTCCGGTCCTAGCTGCGGTGAACTTTATCTGGATCACCTATCCATTATACATGTATTATGTCTGAATTATTTATCGAGTCCAGCAGCAGAAGTTGGCCACAATCCAATCGAACTGATATTAAATTGTGAAATTACTAAATTCATAATGCACTTAAATTATATTCTCTTCTTCACCTACGAATTGAAAGTAAGACTTGATCTATGGGTGGGATGCTAAGTGATGTGGTGGTCGTGAAGCTGTTTTTGCGGTGTTAATAATGTTGGTTGTGCATGGTATTTGCGAGAATATATACAAGTAGAACACAATTATTATTTCTATTTCCTCGTATTCCCAAAATATACACACTCCACGCACATTCAAAACTGAATACAATATTAAATACACCACAATTAAATGGCAGATCCTGGGTTTGTATATTATCCTGTAGTTTGTAGATCGTGGATTGTATATCATTAAGTGGATGCGATATATGCCTGCTGAACTCACCTGACACGAATGATGCATAATCTAATTAACTATCCGCCTACTTAATTATTGAACTTACTTAGCACTTTCCGACATGTATTTAAGCAGCGGTGCATAGATCTACGGGGCCCCCACTAATGTGACGAAAACAATACAAATCAAAAGGATAAATAATCAAGAAATAATAGAGCGTACCTCCAATTGATTTATAACAAAACATATCCAAAACAATAAAAACAAAAGGGTATAAATAATAAAGAAAGACATACAGCATGTCCCCAATAATGTTAAATGACATGCCCTTAATCAATTAACAAACGTTAACGATGGCAAACATAACATTCAATAAACATCTCTAGACACCAGCCATTTGACACTTTCTTAATCCATAATCCATGGTCATATAAAGTGACTATGATAATTATTTACAGGTTTAATTCGCCAACAATATCTTGCATCAGGAACAATATGTGTTAACGGGATATAGCAACCTTGTAGGCAATGGTAGGGTTGATGAAATATGAATTTCTGTAATCTGATATGCCCACTAATATGATGTGTGAACATTCCATGGTAAATGAGTGTCGTATAATGAGTGAAAATTCAAAGTGATATTTGCTTACTCGTTGCATCAACTTTGTACACGGTTGACATTATACAGTGGATAATTAACAATCCGAACACTTCAATCGTAAAATATATTTCTAACGAAAGGAATCATCGGAAAAACCAAAACTGGTTCCATGTTTCTATTGGTATTACGAATACATCAAGGTATGAGGGAACCACTATAGAGTTCTAAATAAGTTTTGTGGAATGTGACAATGCTACTAGATCCCTTTTAGTATTCACATTCTCTCTAGGGAGGGTGGGGGGGGGGGGGGGGTGACCCCTTCCTCCATAGAAACTGCTCCGCCTTCACATGTCCATAATTTCCCTTCGAATTCAACGGCTGGGCACGTACTTGACTCGCGCACCCTACAATACTTTATCATTTAATGATCGTTTTCGTAGACTAAAGAGCACAACAGTGTATAATTCTGAATAATGAACCTTGAGAAGGAATGGTGGATTAATTGTCATGGAAACCGTGCGTTCTTGACGTGTCTAAACCGCCGATTCTATGAGCATATTATGTGGGAATTGCTCTCATTGATCATCAACAGTTTCCTCTAGCTGACTAAATAAATGCCTGTAATCCGTCTTCAATATCAGAAAACGTTTCACGGCAAACTGATCGCACAATATTATTGTTTACGCATGTATATATAACGATATAATTTCAGTAATATTACAGATCTATACATAGCATGATCGCCAACTCAGTGGCGGATCCAGGGGGGGGGGGGGGAGGGGGTGGGTTAGGGGTTTAACCCCCCCCCCCCCCCCTTGGGCTGCCAAGTGAAAATGTATCGGTGAAAAAAGTGAAAAAAAAGTGGAAAAAAAATCACATACGGGGGTTCAAAATAGCAAAAAAAAATCGGACTCTCCCCCCACTCGCCGCTACGCGGCTCGGACTTCGCTGCTTCACGACTCGGGTCACCCCCCCCCCCCCCCCCCCGACCCTTAGCAAAAAGCTAGATCCGCCCCTGCAACTATCCGTAAAATTTCTCTTTCGAGTGAAACTAAAGGAGACAACATAATTATGCTATATTATGACTCGGTGGCAAGTTTACATTATCTTTAAATGAGTGGACATATCTATATCATCATCATCTTTACTGAAACAAGTAAAGTTTGGGAAACATCCGGTATGCCTATACATTGTGATATAATTGCGGATGGTATGACAACGTAATACATCTTCATAATATTATAACCGAACTGTATGTTAAAGGGATCTAGTAACTTTGTTGAAGTGATGAATGGTTGATACAATGTATATTGTTGTTATCTGATATTGTCCACTGGGTATTGTGTGAAAATTTCAAGTTAAATGGATGTTATATATGGCCGAGTTATGAGCAAAGATGCGAAGTGATATTCACTTACTCATTGCACTGACTTTGTACATGGTTACGACTATCCAGTGGATGGTTTAACATCTGAATACTTCAATCCTAAATATCTTTTTAACGAAATGGATATTCGAAAAACCGAAACCTGTCCCAAGCCTCTATTTTTATTAGGAATAAAACAAGATATGAGGGAACCGCTAGAATTCCAATTGGATTGTAACGATTTGGACAATGTAACTAGATCCCTTTAAAGGGAAAGTCGGTTTTGGTTTAGAGGGCGCTTCAACAAATAATTTGTTTGAGAGGTAATGAAAAACTAAGTGTCAAATTTGAAAAAGACGCAATTTTAAAGACAGAATCAACTCTGTTTAATCAAAATCGGTTCAAAACAGCTGAAATATCTGATTGGAAAGTAAGGGGGGAAATTTTTATTCCACAATTTAAGACGATATTTATAAATTCTACGAATTTTTGAATATATACCAAAATTCTTTTAAAATTGTTTTTGATGATCTCTCTATTTAATGGTTATTTTAACCCGACATTACATTCAGATTTTTAAAATTAAAGCCTGTTTATGTTTCTACCATTCAAACGTCATTGACTTATATCTGTTTTTAATGATAACTTACACGTTTTAGTTACTAACATTCGTTTTGACCAGAACTTTACTACTCCTTTAATCGTTGAAGCGCAATTAACATGATTAATTTAAAGGGATATATATCCTAACATTGCCACAACTCACAAAATAATTTGGATACCTTTACGGTTACCGTGTTTATAACATAATATATTGTTGTATTGCCAATAGAACCATGGAACGGGTTTCGGTTTTCCAAATTTCTTTTCCGACGTTATAAAGATATTTATTCGTGTTCAGACTTTAAATTTCATATATAATATATACTATATATTATATTAGGGAGACATTATAACTGTTTACAAAGTCAGTGCAATGAGTTGGCGAATATCACTTTGCATTTTCGCTCATTAATCGGTCATACATGTCATATAAGATTAATCTAGAATCATGGAATTTGCATACAGTGAACCTATCAGATCGCCGAAATGATTGGTAGGGGAGGGGGGGGGGGGGGGGGGGGGGTGGCACACTCTAACCCTTGTCTCTTATTGTTAGTAATTTAATAAACAACAATATATTTCCTTTCACAAAACAGCAGTGGATTTTGATCCCGAAACTGATTACATCCGACCAGAGAATATCCTGCCCATGCATGTTATCATTAGAATACAGTTGCCTTGGCACTCATCTAAATTAAGGCGTCTTTCAACCAAGAGCTTGGCAACCAATCAACAAAATAATTAGTGAGCGAGCATCATATTGTCTAATTATGTCAATGGCTTTTTTTATTCATCAGAGATGCTAATTTGGTGATCTAAAAATGGGTTTCAGTTGACGAGAGAATATCATGGCTGTGTAGTTATTAGAATATTAAAATGATCTTAAATTATTACACGTTGAGGCACGAGCGTTGGCAACCAATCAACGAAATAATTGGTGAACAAACGCATCCCGGAAATCTTGCATCAAGCTAACAGTGGCGTAGCGCTTGGGAGTGGGAAAATTTGGCCCATTCCCCCAAATAATCTTAATAAATACATACAAAACATTAGAGGAAAATCCTATATAAAACAGAAATAGATATACATAGAGTGTGTCCCCACAACTGATTAACGCCCCCACCCCCCCCCCCCCCCCCACAAATCGGTCCGACCACGTTACTCTACTGCAAGCTTACTAGTATATCATAGGCCTTTATTGCGCCAGACTGCTCCATGCAAAACTGGTGCAAGTCTGTGGAGATTAATCATGCTAATTTTGAAATTAATCTCTAGCACTTTGGGCGATGATTAGCCAACCCTCCAGACTCAGTTCCGCATGAATAATATCGACTGCCTGTGCTCGCTTGACAACAAACACTCGCCATATTATTGGCTACAGACATTCTAAAAATATACCCTGAGCCAACAGCTCTGATAGCTATACGGATCTCGGTAACAGTGATGGTGCCCATATCAAAGCCGCAGCAATTAAAATATACTAATACAAAGAGGGTCGATGGGTTAATAACGAAGTGTTGTGTTCAGGGGTGTGGGTGACCTGTTGTTTTGGTCTCATCATTTCCTATATAGATGACAATAAATGTCGGCATATCGGCACCCATGGATGATAATGATAAGTATTGCTATCCGATTGTGATACTGAAGGATATGGATAACATCGAGGTGTATGCAAGTCATATAATATGATTCATCCAAATAGGTAGCAGTCTCCCTGATCCTTCCAAGGCTGAAGAGTTTCAAGAGTTCATCCCTTCCCTTTCGTTTTGTTTAATTCAGTTCACTTCCTCTGAGATTACCCATCTCTACGTGTGTCCGCACTGCATATATACGTAGGCAGGGGTGGTGTAAAAAGGGGGTATAAATTGCCCCCTTCAACCGGCGGCTTGCACCCCCCCCCCCCCCCCCCGTGCATATGTCATGTTTGTATTTTGTTTGTTAGCCGGGTGACCTTTCTTTTGCTTCCCCAGCACAGTATCTACACTGCATACGTCCGATTTCGCGAGTTTAGGGCATGGCGGCTCCTAGGGCACTTGCCCCCCCCCCCCTTCACAAGGCTCCCGGTTCTTGTCCCTGGCCCTCACAACATTTCACATACTGGCCCCGCCACTGGTTTTTGGTCAAGTGTGCACTGATACCCGACACACAAAATATACAACACATCATTCAAATGATAAATGGAAATACCGCACTATGTACAGCGCTTCTTGAGGTTAATCCCGAGATTCGCAGAGTGACTCCCAACTTCCCGACGTTAGTGTCGGCGCAAGGCTATCTATTCCCTCAACGGTCTATTGTTACAGAGAAGACCTACATAGTGATGAGCGGTTGATGACATTCCGTCATTACTATTAAAATCCCTTTCTGCGTATTGTTCGATGTCCATCTACAGTCATCGGATCATCCAGCTCCCTGATCGGATTAAACGGTCAACGAATTTAAGAAGAATGCGAGAATGTGAAGAGGAGTAGAGGCCAGGGGGGAACAGGGCGAGAGAAGGCGCGCTATTTTGAATTTACAGCCCTCTTATCCGATAGGCTACTCCATTGAAAATATTATGACGGGTATACGTAAAAGCACGGAATTACGCGGGTACCAACAGCTCTTTGGTACTAGAAGAATTTTGTCTAATCCGGAACACAATCGGAATCCAGACAAAAACAAAAATACAGTTGAATCCAGTTTTCACAAATATACCATGACAATTCTTGCTCTTTTTACTTACAGTGACAAAAACGATTTATTATACATTAGGGAATATATACAAACATATATACCAACCTACAAATCAGCGCAAAATTACTTTTGTGAAATATCCTTTACTTATAATTATGCTGCTATATTAGTACTTCCCTGTTGAACAATACCCTCAATATTCGCAAATCTGATCTGACGTCGGATATGTTTACCCTGTAACTATGGTTTATGTGTATATTACATACAAGCACTTAGAGCCGATCTTTTGCAATTTGCGCTATGTAAATGTCTATTATTATTATCATTACCACTATTATTATTATTATACCAAAAACAAACGACCAGAATCCAGGGGCAAAGGCATCATTATTATTCACATCGACTTCACATGATTATAGGCGTATTCGTGACAGCTGTATTAGAAGATACTAGTATACACTCTCGGATCCCCTAGGCAACAGCGATAATAATAGACGCTCCCAATCAGCGTAATGGTGTAATGATGATGATGAACGATACATTACTGTAATGGGTCGCCGATAATGAGAAACTATTTCTGGTGCTCATCATGTCAAACCATGCTATGGCTGCAGACCCCATTCATGCATTGTTCGCCGGTCTTGAATAACGTCTTCATTACAAATTTACATTTTATTAGATAGAGAGAAGAAAAACAACACGTTGATTATCTAAAGGCTGTGTTTATATTTGGCTTGGTGTGTGTGCCTGTTGTAACTACACAAGAAACTATGTATTAAAGTAAACAAAGAATACAACTTACAAAATATGCGTTGCTACCCCTTGCTACAGATGGTATTGACAAAATTTAGGGCCAAGTTTAGCCAAGGTCAATAACTAAAAGTTCATTGACCTTGTCCAGGGCCCTGTTGCAGAAAGAGATGCAATCGATTGCAAAGTTGTTGATTGCAAGTCAGAAAATGTGCGTATTTGAACCAATCAGATGTGCGCATTTGGTCACATGATCGGACTTACAATTAATTGCAACTTTACAATCGATTGCATCTCTTTCTGCAACGGGGCACAGGCCTCTGGGATCAAGTGGAGCTGTAGCGCCACCACTTTTTGAGGGGGTGAAAAAAGACAGAATAACTTCGACCTCGGGATCAGCACCCCTACCAACAACATTGTTAACAGGGCACAGAAACGGGTCCTAATCACATGTTGGGTTACTGAAATTAGTTATTTCATAGATAAATAAATGTGTGTGTATGAAAGTGGTTTCAGAGAGCATTTTAATGAGCTATTCAAATTTTGGGACAATGAATAGTTAATGTATTTACTGTTTTTTTTTTTCTTCTCATAAATGGAAAACATCATTGGTAGGTCATGGTCAGTGTCAGTCCCGGTTTCATGACCATTCATTGAAAACAATAGTATACATAAAAAGTTCAAATAGTACAAAATACACATATACCCATGTGCCCACCAGTGACGTATATGGGTCTGATTATTATTAAAAAAATAAAAAAAATTGTCGAGGGGGGCATCTTTGTATTATTGTTCAAATTTGTACCCTTATGTTGTTTGTTTCTGAAGCTTCACCAATGGTGCCCATCAAAATGGGATAAGGGTATTTGTGTAGCTATTACAATTAACCATACACATTGTAAACCCCAACAAAATGTGTAACCTCTTTTTTTTTTAGATTTACCTAATATACAGTCAACCTTGCATAAGACAAATCATTTGGGACCAAAGAAAAGTCTTGCAATTATAATATGCAGTTCTGTCTTCTGTGGGAAAAAACAAAATGAGAACAAAGAAAGGAAACCAATACAGTGAAACGTGCCTTAGTTGCCACCTGTCTATAGCAGCCAACCTCTCCATAGTGGCCACCGACAATGATGACCTCAAGAGGAAAACGGTGCTATGGAACCTGTCTATTGAGATCACCTGTCTACAGTGGTCACTATTCTTGTTTCCCTTAGGGGGTCACTATACACAGGTTTGACTGTATATTGCTAACTCAAAGGACTTGGCAATATTAAACCTACCCGGGGATCCATTTAGGCAAGGTTGACTGTACTGCACAAGTTTGCCCGGAAAAGAAAATAATCTGGCAAAAAGACAAATAATAAAGTCAAAGAAATCAAAGAGGACTCCAATGAAAACGAGATGTGAAGACTGCTGAATTTGTGGAACAACATTAATTTTATTTCTGACCTCAGCTATTTCATCACTACTGTCACAGAAAACACAAAGTTACAGGGACAATGCACAGATTATCTTACACAGCTCTTGCCGAGATCTTCAGGCAATTAGTATGGCAACTCAAATTGGCAACATTTTCCTGCCATCCTCACAAAGTGACCCTAGCCTTGCCAGTTTGCTTCAAACTGGCAACTTTTACGGCAATGATACCAAGATGGTTAGCATTAACTTGAAAGGTTCATAATTTTTTTGTTTGCTCCACGTGTAGGCAATAAAGACTTCATATTAACAGGAGTACAATTCACAAATTTTCAACAAAAAAAGGTCATAGTTCAACTTACTAAATAAAACACTGTACAGAGTCAAACGTAATCGGGTACAATGGTGTGAAGTTATGTGCATCAATTCAAACACACACACATTTTTTTTTACCATATCCTTATTAAGTTGATTGATAAGTTACATAACAAAGTTTATCAAGTATCATTGCAACATTTGTTTTTTATAGGTACTTTACTAGTTCCTGAAATGGAAAACAAGTAACAAAGAAAAATAATAACCACACAAGACTTGAAATTCCTTCATACCAAGAGCATCTTATAAGGCATTGTTTGCCGTGCATCTAATCGGCTGCACAATGAAGTTTGACTTTTAATAGACTGAACCTTTGAAAGAGCAGTAGTTGTTGAAAGGGAGGGAGCGAGGATTTTTGATGACCAGTGGCACCGATAATGCACAAAAATATTATTACCCAAGCTCTCCAAATTGTATTAACATTATACTTTTACTGCCGCGTTATTTGCAATGCCTCGTACAAGTGCTCACTCATTATTCCATTAAGTGAATTGTATGATACATACATTATATCACTATATGATGAAATTTCAAGATTATGTTTGACATTTTAAATTTGGGCACAGGCAAACAATGACGAAAATACTAGCTAGTCTTGTGTTACATTTGTTTGTTTGATTATTAAAAATTGTTTTGGACAATAAAGCATACCATGCACTGAAATAAATCCAGAGTATCCGAGTATGTTAAGATTAATTAAATGCAAACCGTATGCTATCCTTGCATATCCCCTTGACAATTACATTAACTATACACTCTACAAAAAGTTGTGGTTTAAATATATACACTGTGTGTTCGCTTACCGAGTCTAATAAATCACTAAAAATGATGGTAAATACAAATTCTTAGGCAGAGCAGATGACAAAACTACTTCAAGATAAAAGTTAAGTTTGATCACTTTGCAAGCAAGTGAAGAGTAATGGCAATTCAAGCAGCTTTTACAGATCATTCCTGTTCCACACCTGATAGTAAAGAATCACATAAAATGTCAAAACTACAGTAAAATTCACTGAATCATTTACACAAAGGAGCACTTTAAACACACAAGTACATGTCATGAGAAAAATTATTCATAATTTTTTTTTGTGCAAAAGCTTCCAATTTGGTTTATAGTTTCCTAAGTCGTTCAATATCCCTTTCTGCTGCAATCTTGTGTTGCCCAGCCTTTTGACACACTGCCTAAAACCCATGAAATGGTAGAAAAACATCTCGCCACAAGCATGTTCCATATTCAACCCTTCTTATTCGTCTCTCTTCCAACTGTCTTTCCATTTGTTTGTTGCCCTGCAATCATTTAGAGTGGCGGTAGAAAAGATAAGTCTGGGTGGGGGGGGAATAATTATAATATAGTCCATAATCTTCATGTCTTACCATTGTTTAAGTCAGAAAATGACAAATTCAATAAAATAACAGAATATACAATGAGCATATCACATTATGTATATTGGCTTAACAATTGTTTTAAAGACTCGAGTAACTGGGCGCCAACAAGCGATGAAGTCTTTATTAGTAACTACAATGCTTCTCAAACACATCACTAACTGTTTATCCAAATTTGCATGCACTCTACTGAATAATCGTAACGCTCTCATGCGAATTACATAATTAATCAGCAAGGAATGGTACAATCTTGGCCGTATAATTCTTGAGAATTGTAATATCATTAAAATCATAATCAAACTCAAAACCAAACATGTTAGCTGGGTTATATTACAGTAAGAAAATTGCGGTAAGACCATTGAACTTTAAGACTTTTCTACTCAAACTGCCTTATTCCAGCAAGGCAATTACGCTACACCAAGAACTTTAGCAGGCAAATGTCCGTTCCTCAATGGTTCAGACTTTCGTGATTACCAGAACAGTCTACAATACGGCATCCTCTCATAGATGTCATCGAACGTGCTTTCTTCCAAATCCAAGCACCCTTTATTAGTCGAAATGCAGAACAGTATTCTCTGCTCATCACCTTAGCAGTTATTCATTAAAGGTAGATACACAAGTACATGTACAAAGTTACTATCTTGGAAACAACAATTACAAATAGGTAATAGGCTGGGGTGGTACAGCCCCGCATAGTGCAAATAATGGAAAAATATGAAATACTATATTCCCAATTGCTACTTTACCTACTGGATGGGTATTTTAGCTTTGCTCATTGATTGTGAATCTCTTTGACTCATATGTAGCGTTGTACCATTTTCTATCAAAAACCATACAATTAAATCTACTTGGAAAAGAACACCTCTGTATAACGAAAGCAAAGAGGCAAGAAAAAAAATATAGTAAGCTAAGACAAACATGTACAAAGTATCTGCATCATATGTCAAATGCGTGCCTAATCCCACAGTGCTAAAGGCACAGCATTGTAGTAGTCAGCTAAGAATAACGACATACATAATGCAAAAAATAGTTAATGTTCTTACCTAAGAGACAGAAACAGAGATCACAAATTCATCGTCATTAGGTTGAATCAGTTTCTAAAGAAACACAGACCAATCCTACACGAATGAAGAACAGTCAAGTCGCTGCAGCGCATAAATAGATTATGACAAAACATGCGCCCATATTCAAGCTTGCGGTATTGGTACCTCCTTCAATTACCTATATTACATGATTGTTATCATACAGCTATAGTGTATTTCATTAAGCCCTAGCAGGTATACAATAATCATACTAATATGTTATATAATGGTTTCAAAAGAAACAAAAAGCATGTACAATTTCAAAGAGTAACATGAATCATTATCAAAAGTTCAAATTCATACATGTATTTTTCTTGCACATAATTCATCCTACATATACATGTACATTATAGATAATTATATATATGGAAACTTACACTACAAAACAAGACAACTTTTTTTCAATTTTTTTCCGCTTAATTCAATCCCTTGTTTCTGTTTTTTAATTTTTTTGTACAACTCGCAGGAAAGCAAATGAAGAAATGTCATAATAAGGACTGATCTTTGTACATAAAAAGCAATTATAAAATTCACTTAACACGAGCTCTTTTAAGGTTACTGAGAAAGTAAAGAAAAAGACATATATATCACACAATGAAGAAACTGTTTAGGTATGTACCTCATTTGGCCCTGTGTGTTGAATAGGAGTTTGCTATACCGCTCAGAGCAGTATCTAGTACATACAAGTGCTATTTGATACCAATTCACAAATGTACAAGAAGTTTTTATATATATCATAATAAGAAGTCCTTTCATACACTTTCGGGGAAATAAAATGCTCGTGCCATAGACAAAACATGTCTCAACTTTTCTGCACCATCTCAATCAATCAATCAATAATTCTTCTACCTTTCCCGTTTTTACATTTTTGGGAACTGATTTGTCATATAAGAATAGAAGTAAAATTGTGATGTTTGACAAACTGACAAACGGTTGTATTAAGGGAAATGTATGGTTTTACATTAAAAACAAAAATTCTGTAAAATAATCCATGTCCACGATCGGTGAATATTCACAAGACGGACGATTGGGAAACTAAAATTCATCAATATTTTTATGCAAATCCCTTTTTACACCAAGTCAAATTGCAAAAGAAAAGGAAAAGGTAATTAAAAAAGTAGATAGCACGTACGGACCGTAACAAACAAAACAGCTTTTTGTTTGAGAGTATCAGTTTCATATATATATACCTACTACTCAGACATCAAATAGTATAGGCTCACAACTTCCTTACAGGAAAGAATGAAAAAAAAAACAAAAAAAACAATGAAGAAAGTTTATTTGATTTTGCATGGTCAGCTAGCTAGCTATTGCCGGGCCTTGCCAACAACTTGCAGTGGATAATGCACACGCTTCCTCCAATCCCTCGCACAAGATATTCCCTCAATAAAGACTCCACTGTTTGGTTGTCAAGTTGCTGCTTGCTTGCTTGCTTGCTTGCTAGCTAGCTTGCTTCCAACTAAATCCTGTCTTCCGAACTGAAAAGTTATTCCGAAGGATATCTGGGGGGAAATAATAGTATGAAAAGAAAGAAACATTAAAACATGTATCAATAAAAGAAAAAAGGACAACAGGTATAATTTAATAGGGCAATTGTTTGAGCTACAGAGATTTGTTTGTGATATATCATAGTTTACAGCGTATTAACACTAAACACACTCATATTTGCTTTTATTTTCATGGAAATGGACACCTGTCCATAATGGAAGATTTAGAGCTCACTAAGATTTAGCCCTCAAAGTGCAAAACAAATATAAAGCTGCTTAGAGTACTTGGAAAATTGTTGCCCTCAAAATATCCATGAAAAATATAGATGGATATGGTACAGAAAATGCTACAAGAATGATCACATAGTGGACTTCTAAAAAAAAAGTACTTCTACACCCTAACTTGCAGTATATTCACATGCACCTACAAAGAAATGGATGGTCTATAAATAAGTGAATTAAACAAGGAAGTAAAAAGGAAACTACCATTTAAAACACATATCAGTTTCACATGCATTAGCTCATGGTGCCATTAAGTACTTATTAAGTGCTGAATTAATGTGTATTGACAAAAGACAAGTGTTTCAGGGATCTTGAACGATAACTTTCATGGAACTACTTATGCCGTAATGAAGTAAATCGTGCATGCAACTGTTATGTTATGTACTTTTCTGTTCAGAACTTTTGAGAAGGTCACTAGCTTCAAATATTATCATAAATCATCTACACGTGATTTGCCCCAAATAATATTAACAAAGAGTTTCGTTTTCTAAATAGCTTTTTCTTAGCAAAAAATAAATCACCCAACTTCCAAATATTAACAAAAAAAAACAATTTGGAGACTCTTTGACTTTGTAGAATTACTAGGCTAGACATCAGACTATCATACATACACTTATTACAAAATATTGCACACAGAACTTAGAACTACCTTTTAAATGAGAAAGAAATCTACCAATTGATGGGCTGGTCTACTGGAACAGATATGTTCTACTATAAACCAGGCTAATAAATTGCAAGGAATTAAACATTAAAGTTAAAATCATCCTACTGTAAGAGACCATAGTCCTATACTATACACATAACTTATGTAGTGCAAAGAACTCTATCCCTCATTGACCAGGGCCCCAAGGCAGAAAGAATTACAATCATTTGTCAGAAAGTCGTAAAATAATGCACATTTGAACCTATCAGCCTTGCGCATTTAGTCACATGATCTGACTTGCAATTCATTGCAACTTTACAATTGATTGCAGTTTCATATGCATTAGCTCATGGTGTCATAAAGTACTTACTAAGTGATGAATTAATGTGTATTGACAAAAGACAAGTGTTTCAGGGATCTTGAACGATAACTTTCATGGAACTACTTATGCCGAAATGAAGTAAACCGTGCAACTGTTGTTATGTACTTTTCTGTTCAGAACTTTTGAGAAGGTCACTAGCTTCAAGTATTATACACTCATACATCATCTACACGTGATTTGCCCCAAATAATATTAACAAAGATGTAGAGAGTTTCTTTTTCTAAATAGCTTTTTCCTAGCAAAAAATAAATCACCCAACTTCCAAATATAAAAAAAAAAAAAAAATTTGGAGACTCTTTGACTTCGTAGAATTACTAGGCTAGACATCAGACTATCATACATACACTTATTACAAAATATTGCACACAGAACTACCTTTTAAATCAGAAAGAAATCTACCAATTGGTGGGCTGGTCTACTGGAACAGATGTGTTCTACTATAAACTAGGCTAATACATTGCAAAGAAGTAAACATGTTAAAAGGTCATCCTACTGTAAGAGACCATAGTCCTATAATACACACAACATAACTTATGTAGTGCTAAGCCGAACTCTATCCCTTATTGACCAGGGCCCCATGGCAGAAAGAATTACAATCATTTGTCAGAAAGTCGGAAAATAATGCACATTTGAACCAATCAGCCTTGCGCATTTAGTCACATGATCTGACTTGCGATTCATTGCAACTTTACAATTGATTGCAACTCTTTCTGCAACGGGGTGGGGCCCTGGCCTAATAGAGTATCTAAGTGTGTGGGTAACTGGTTCTAAACAATGTCAGGCAAGCCTACAAATTGTGGTCTAGTGGTTGCCAAGACTGCAATCGTCATGTTCCAACCCACTATCAAAACCCCAATCAAGGGACAAGTTGTTTAGAACCATTACTACATACATGTATGTTCTAACTAAAGAATGTGACATTATTGCTTCGGTACTCTACACAAACCAAAGTCCTACCGTACACCGAACTAAAACAGCACTACAAACTCTAGACACTAGTCCTACGAGACACCTACCCAATAAATTGCAAAGAACTCTACCCCACGAGGGCTGGCCTACTAGAAGAGACCGCAGTCCTTGAGGTTGTTCTTGATGATGACATCAGTGACAGCGTCGAACACGAACTGGATGTTGTTGGTGTCCGTGGCACAGGTGAAGTGTGTGTAGATCTCCTTCTGGTCCTTGCGTTTGTTCAGGTCCTCAAACTGCATCTGGATGTAGGCGGCCGCCTCCTCGTATGTGCTGGACCCTGGAGAAAGTGAGAGAGAGATGGACATATAAGTGTCAATATACATCAATTAAAAGCTATGTATAGCTCCCAAGGGAGCAGATAGTGCACGTCACATGCAGATTGTGATTGCTAGTGTGTGTCCACTGAGACCAGGGTAATAATGTACAGCAATTATTAGATAATAATTTTAGCACTATATAAATCAAAACATATTTTCATTATTTTTATGATGACATTTTTCGGACCCCAATAGTTCTTGATATTATTTATGCATACAGTCAAACCTGTGAATACCACAGTAAACCTGGGAGTGTGACCACCCAAGGGAACAGGTCCTATACAATTTTTTGTCTCTGCAGAGGGACACTTTTAGTGGCAACTATAGGCAGGTTGGCTGTTATACACAGGTGGCCACTAAGACAGGTGGACCATTCACCTCATAACAATAAGATCCAATCAGTTAATTGGCTCCTCAAGAAACACACAGGTACTACATATAAGTTTGATGGTTATCTGTCATTGCGTCAACCGGTTACTGAGATATCGCAAACGAAATTAGGATGTATACATGGACCGAAGAATGGCATGACGAAACAGCCACTTCAAGGTGCAGAGGCTTAAAAAAGAAACCGACAACAATAGAAATCATTTTAATAACAGGGGAAAATTTTCCAAAGTTCAAAATTACACAATCAACATGATTTTCATAAAACGCCATCACCTCTCATGCCCTCATTCTTAGAGATCTATGTCACCAATATGTACCTAAGATACCATACCATACTGTCCAATATACATGTACATATTAAAGGTCAGAGGATTTCTTTTATTCATGGGTTCTGAATTTCCGCTGAATACTTGATGTACACTTATCTATTATTCAAGAACCTACATTATTGGACATGGCCGCTCACCATTCAAAACTGTGTTTATAATTTAAATTTTTCGGATACATCTACGTACGCATTCACTTCACCAAGTGCAATTTAATTAACATTTACGACAAGGTAATCACTTAACTGCCAGGGGAAGCATGTTTTTCTTCAACAGCTTAAAATATTTATGATAGGAAGCCTTATATATGTACATGTAATAGTTAAAACAAAACTAATTGTGGGTGATTAGTATGTTACCAATAACAACTAGAAATTGCGCGCTCGGCGGGTCGCGCAGCCGAGCACATGTATCCCCCGAACCAATTGCATTGCACTTTTGTGGGTTGTAATATTGTGAACTGAACAAGTTTGGTGGTGTACGTTGTTCTACAACCAGGACTCCGCCCCACACCAAAATCAATAGGCTTCATCCTCTTTCCTTAATACACCTTCATACCAAATTAGAAAATGATCAGACAAGAACTCGGATCTATAGAGCGTTCACAAGGTAATCTTAACTATTTCTTTATATCATGGTTACCATGGCAACCAGGACTCCGCCCCACACCAAAATCAAAAGGCTTCATCCTCTTTCCTTAATACACCTTCATACCAAATTAGAAAATGATCGGACAAGAACTCGGACCTGTAGAGCGTTCACAAGGTAATCTTAACTATTTCTTTATATCATGGTTACCATGGCAACCAGGACTCCGCCCCACACCAAAATCAATAGGCTTCATCCTCTTTCCTTAAGACACCTTCATACCAAATTAGAAAATGATCGGACAAGAACTCGGACCTGTAGAGCGTTCACAAGGTAATCTTAACTATTTCTTTATATCATGGTTACCATGGTTACCATGGCAACCAGGACTCCGCCCCACACCAAAATCAATAGGCTTCATCCTCTTTCCTTAATACACCTTCATACCAAATTAAAAAATGATCGGACAAGAACTCGGACCTGTAGAGCGTTCACAAGGTAATCTTAACTATTTCTTTATATCATGGTTACCATGGCAACCAGGACTCCGCCCCACACCAAAATCAATAGGCTTCATCCTCTTTCCTTAATACACCTTCATACCAAATTAGAAAATGATCGGACAAGAACTCGGACCTGTAGAGCGTTCACAAGGTAATCTTAACTATTTCTTTATATCATGGTTACCATGGCAACCAGGACTCCGCCCCACACCAAAATCTAAAGGCTTCATCCTCTTTCCTTAAGACACCTTCATACCAAATTAGAAAATGATCAGACAAGAACTCGGACCTGTAGAGCGTTCACAAGGTAATATTAACTATTTATTTATATCATGGTTACCATGGCAACCAGGACCGCGCCCCACACCAAAATCAATAGGCTTCATCCTCTTTCCTTAATACACCTTCATACCAAATTAGAAAATGATCTGGCAAGAACTCGGACCTGTAGAGCGTTCACAAGGTAATCTTAACTATTTCTTTATATCATGGTTACCATGGCAACCAGGACTCCGCCCCACACCAAAATCAATAGGCTTCATCCTCTTTCCTTAATACACCTTCATACCAAATTAAAAAATGATCGGACAAGAACTCGGACCTGTAGAGCGTTCACAAGGTAATCTTAACTATTTCTTTATATCATGGTTACCATGGCAACCAGGACTCCGCCCCACACCAAAATCAATAGGCTTCATCCTCTTTCCTTAATACACCTTCATACCAAATTAGAAAATGATCAGACAAGAACTCGGACCTGTAGAGCGTTCACAAGGTAATATTAACTATTTATTTATATCATGGTTACCATGGCAACCAGGACCGCGCCCCACACCAAAATCAATAGGCTTCATCCTCTTTCCTTAATACACCTTCATACCAAATTAGAAAATGATCGGACAAGAACTCGGACCTGTAGAGCGTTCACAAGGTAATCTTAACTATTTCTTTATATCATGGTTACCATGGCAACCAGGACTCCGCCCCACACCAAAATCAATAGGCTTCATCCTCTTTCCTTAATACACCTTCATACCAAATTAAAAAATGATCGGACAAGAACTCGGACCTGTAGAGCGTTCACAAGGTAATCTTAACTATTTCTTTATATCATGGTTACCATGGCAACCAGGACTCCGCCCCACACCAAAATCAATAGGCTTCATCCTCTTTCCTTAATACACCTTCATACCAAATTAGAAAATGATCGGACAAGAACTCGGACCTGTAGAGCGTTCACAAGAAAATCTCTGCGGCGGACGCGGCGGCGGCGGCGCGACGAGGCCAAATCCATAGTATCCCCCGAAGTGGTTCGGGGGATACAATTAATGAAGTCTGTATGTTTTCTATAGTGGGATTGACTAGTCTTTCTAATTTTCCCCATGTACATGTACAGAATACTAGTTGCTACGAGCAAATCTGATACAGTTTGTGCGTAACCATTACATGTATTCAATGTATGTATGCAGGCAGGGTTCGACACTAGCACTAGCCCAGGGCAAGTATATATTAGCAAGCAAAGGGTTATTCCAAGCAAACGTAGACATAAAATAAAGGTGTGTAAAAAAAAAGAAGAAGACTTTTGGCATTTGAATCCCTCAAATATTTCAATTCTCATTATCTTAAGTACAAAAATGCTTTCATGAGAAATAAAAAACATTGGCAGGATTCAAACGGCAAAGGGGTGACATTTTGGTAACACCATGAAACTGCCCGAAAGCCATATTTTTGCCGGTAGCCCAATCGTGCAAAGATTTTAAAAATTGACTATGAGAGAATGAGAAAATCTTGTATTCTTCTGTGTTTAAATAACAGGGCAAGTAAATGTTTTGGGCCACCATAAATGAATAGGAAATCATGTTAATATTACTGGATTGGCCGGGCCACTAACAAAAAAAACATATCAATGTGGAGCCCTGTGTATGGTAATTACTTAACTGCCCAGGGAAGCATATTATTCTTCTACAGCTTGTAATATTTATGACAGGAAGCAGTATACATGTAACCGTTTTTTACTAATAAATGGTGATTGATGCGCAACAAATCAATTAATTAAAACTGTCCTCTATTTGGTAGAGTACACTCAATGTTGTTTTTTCCCCAGAGAAGTCATGTACGTACTAGTGGCTATCTGCACATCATACCTTTTGTGCAACAATTGCATGTATTCATGTACAAAAAAGTTTAAAATTCTTTAAAAAAATATATTTTCATACAAATACCTGCTCCAGAATCGCTAACTAAAAATTTAATCTGGTTGTGAACTAGATTACATGGAGAATTACTACAAATACTTGCAGTAATGTAATACTACAACTGACATTTGAGTCTTTGTGAATGTTGCAAACTGAAAACAAGCTTTGTTATGAATTTGTAATTAATATGCTACCTCTCTAAAAAGCTACATTTTCACAGACACTGAACGTATCTCCCAGAGTACATGTAGCAAGGGCTCAACACAAGAACTTGCCCTATTGCCTGGGCAAGTAAAAATTGATGTCGGGCAAGTAAAATTTCATATAATTATGCCCGAATGGGCAACTTACATATCTGTTTAAGTGTGAGAGTAAATTTATCTCAATTGAGAAACAATATGACATGTATAGAGAAAATTGCTACGCTACCTTTTGTTCTCTTTTGTTCACATTTTTTGGCAAGTAAACTTCTTACTTTTTTGCAAGTAAATTTTCTGTTCGGGCAAGTAATATGTGAAAACTCATATTTTTACTTGCCTGAATGAGCTAGTAGAAAATAAAGATAGCATGGAGCCTTGATGTAGCTCTAATTCAACTGGAGATATCATCCGAGAAAATATCTGGGACTATGAAATTCATGTTGAGCAGGGTTTGTTTCTTTTTCTTTTTCAATTTTTGCTTTTGGGGAGGGGGTTCATGCAGCCACATGAGATGAAAACGGATGTAAAAAGAAGTGCAGCGCAATCCATGAAGTATAAAGTGAATTAAGGTTTTTTCATGAACACATTTCTAAAGGCATATTTATCACTTATTGAATGTATAGACCTCTAAAGTAAAATTGTATTATATGAACAAGGTGATACATGTATGAAATGGGAGATACATTACATGAAATGGCAGAAACATATTCAGTTACATCGATTGGACACGCATACTCGACACGCATACTCTGCGTATCACGAGAAAGTGAGAAACTGTAAACAATTTTGAAAAGGTGCAACCTCCTGGTACCAGGATGTACGCATTGTGTAACACATTGTGTAACAAGGAACCGACAGATTTAAATGTAGTAAGTAGTGCAGTCATATTACAAAATTATAGTGTAGTTTTACAATTTATGCAATTGTACAAAATGGTACAGTCAAACCTGTGTATAGTGACTACCCACAAGGAAAAAGAAATGCAGCGTCTGCAGGTTGGCTGCTATCTAGACAGATGACAACTAAGACGGATCTGACTCTATTATGTACCTGTATTAATGTTGGTTTCTCCACATCCGCTCCTTGAACACGAATCAAATTATCTTTTGTGATTATGTGAATGTGTTTTGTGTACAGTGAGGCATGAAACATTATGTGCACAGTCACTAGTATATTGGTACATCATGTGTAAACTCATATCCAAAAGCTCTTGTACACTGTACATAGAAACATTATGAAGTGGAATAAATATGTGAAAATATGCGGAAATTTGGTTTCACTCTCCATTCGTATACGTTGCTGAGAACCCGAGTTACATGTATTTTTTAAAGATTACAATAAAATAATTAAATTAACAAACTGATCTCTTATGTCTCCATTTTATAATACCACAATTCTCCGCACTAATTTGTTTTCCTACTTGTATGGTTGAGCAAGTAAAATTATGAATTTTTATATTTTACTAATGTGAAGAAAAAAAATAATAAGCACGCTTGGTAAACTTCTTGCTCGTTTTTAGGGGAGATTTACATGAAAGGAATAACATTGATAAATGATGTATGCTAAAAAATGTATGCCTACAGCAGGGCTCGACACTCACACTGGCCCGCTGGCCCAGGGCCAGTGAAATTGCACTTTGGGTCATGCTTCATCTATCATCACAGGTTTGATCAGGAAAGAGTAATATTTTGAATAGGAAAAAGTTTACTCATGAAATACAATTTTCGGGCCAGTAAATTTTTCTTTAGGGCCACCAGAAAAGAGGAAGAAATCGGGCCGCTGACAAAAAAGGTAAGTGTGGAGCCCTGTCTACAGGTATTAAATGTTGATATAAAAATAATATATATGTACATACATGTACACTAGGTAGACAGGTACCATTTTATGTTAAAAAAAGAAAGAAAATTAATTATGCGTACATGTGAAATATGCTGAGTATATTGCCAGCGGGCAAGATCCATAATTGTGTACAAGTACATGTATGCACGATGCATTATAATGAGGCAGGTCTCGGAGTATCTCAATTCCCAAATTGCAAGGAAACTCAAAACTGTTGATCAACCAAATTAGCCGCAGCTTCATTAACATGCTCCCCGGGAAGCTGGATACAATCGGAGTTATGTAATTCATCAAACCCCTATTCACTAATCACTTATTGCAGGGGACTGGTTTTCTACGCAGGGGACTGTTGGAAATGCATGTCGAGATGCAACTAATGCGGGCGGAGGCACCGAGGCTTTGTGTATGGACATGTATGTACTTTCTGTAAGGCACGCTCGAGAAAAATGCATCAAGTGAATTAGTTTCCCCTTGATTTACCTCAGTTATTACCATGCACAAGTACATACAGAATGGTACATGTAAATCCAGTACTAGCGTACCGTGGTCGGACTGATAAAAAGGGAGGGCACGTGAATTATTATTGGGGGGCACACTCTATTTCTGTATTTTTATAAGAATGTTCACCCTTATTTGTTTACTTTTACCCTTAATTTTTTTCTTCAAATTATTTGGGGGTACATACTTCCTGTGCTACCCCCTCCCCCCTTGCATAAACCTCTGTTAACTACGCCACTGTGTAAATGTACTTCTTGAGTGCAGAAGTATTTCCAAGGGATGCCCACTGAAGCAAACGTTGTCGCTTTGCTTCCACTTGAATGAGATGATTCAGCACTATTTGCTTCTCTTTTGCATTATCATTTCAATTTGCCTCTTACCACATCCCTCAATAATTCCATACAAATTTGATATTTGTGGTGCAATGCTAAATAAAAAACCCTTATATAAATAATAACCCGAGATACAAAATGAGGAAGATTTTACAATTAAATTATATATTTTCTCAGTAGTTCAGAGTTGCATACCTAACAAGTGAAAAAAAAGTATTAATACACCGGAGCTCGAGGCGATACAGCCCCCGAAATGGCAATAGGAGCCCTCAAAAGTCATAAAAAATCCTCAGTAAATTTGCATGGCGTTCAATGTAAAACAAAGAGTGCTATTTTCATGAAGGCAAGCTTGAAGAGTAGCCCCCGAAATACAAATTTATTTTTTCTTTCCCTGGTTACCCAACAGACTTTTATACATTGCGTTCAAGGTGATCATGCCCCGGTGCAAGAGCTCAGAAATTATTAAACGAACGAACACGTAGCGATTTCTGCGTTGCTAAGCGTGGCTGATGAAGGAGCCAATCATAAACCATAACAACCGAGCAAACACACAAACACCGGGCGCTCGTCATTACGGACAGGTTGGTAGAGACAATACCCATCATCCCAGGAGGGTAATTATCTTAGCCAGCCTATGTCACTTGCTCATTAACTCATCTTTCTCTACACATGTATACGTATGTAGGGTGATCAGACAAAAAAAAAAGTAATAACTTAGTGAAACGGGGAAGTGAAGAAGGGGGAACGAGATGCTAGGAGATGGACACAACCACTAATTTCCCTCGTAGCAAATTTCAAGGAAAAGATGATCTGTGATGCATATTTCTGACAGCTGCAATCCCAAATACAAAATAAAAATGTGTACATATTGTTAAAAATACTAAATAGTGCATAGTAGTGAAATAGTTAAATAATCATCATTGTATCATATTGGTCTTTACCAAAACATTAATTTACTGAGTACGAAATCAGCAATATTCTTCTCTACTCTAAATCGATAATGTATTATTATATCCAGGTGGTGACATTCTTTTTCATGGCTGTATAGTCATGGATATCAAAACTATTATTTTTGTGTGTGCAATGTTTGTGAGTACATTGTGAAATAGTTTAATAATTCTCATTACAGGTACATAATTGTTGTGGTTACCAAACAAATTTATTTATTTTGAGTAATCAGTAATTATTCTTCTCTAATTTCAGGCTTTGAAATATTTTCCATAGCATTTGTCTCACCAGGCATGCGATTTGAAAGTCGATAAATCTAAAGAAAGGAGGAGAACAATCATTCCGATTGTTGCTAAATTTAGAATTCATTCTCTTCTAATATTATATGTTCTGGACAACATGTAACTTGGTATAATTTAATAAACTGTATGCTATAGACTGCTGCTTAAAATTCTGAACCTTTTCTTCAATCAAATAGCAGTTCATGACATTGACATTCATGGTTTTCCAAAATGGGAATTACAATTCACAATAGCGTGTGGTTTGGGTCACCCTGAATGCGGCACGCTGATGAAAAGAGGGTCTGTTTTCCACTAAATCGGGCCACTCTCCGTAATGACGCGATAATAATACCTGAACTAAGCCTGAAGGGGATATTTACCCAGGATGTATGTAGGAAACTGTCTCAAACATTTCCGTTTGATACATGTATCAGAGTGTTTATAATAACTCCCACATGTTTTTTTCGGCTCAAGAAACCCTACTGTATGAGGAAAAAAAAGAAGTATAACATAATATAAAAAAAAAAAAACTTGAGTGGAATCAACCTTGAGACATGCAAACAATCTCACTGTTTTCCTGCACAGTGGGTTCAAGCTGTGGACTTTTCGGGAAAGGTATTATCATTTTTCCACTTTCATAATTCGAATCTGATGGAGCACTTGCTAGATAGATTTTGATAGATTTCTTTGACGTAATGTAAGTGTACAGGTATCTACTGCTACATCTACTATTACTAACCACCACCCTTCAATGGTTTCATGTCAAAATCTTGACATTTTTAAAGCTGCTTTCCTTCATTCTAATCTCCACCGAATTCCCGATGTACTATTTTGTAGGGTAACCACCCCCCCCCCTTCTTTCATAGCTACTTATATCATGTTCAATAAATTTAACTACATTTACTAATAGTATTTTATTATTCATGAAAATTTATCCAGTGTATTGCGGGGAAACAAAGTGGGCTCCTCTAAACATTCTATTTGAAATATTGATTTTCTCCTCTTCTACCAATTATATCTCTACCTCAATATACATAAAAACACCCCTATTTCTTATTTATATAAAAAAAAACGTGAGCACAACACAAAACAAATTAAATTACCTAAAGTGTATACATGTTTACCAGTGTATTCTGAGAATCAAGTTGGAGAGGAGGAGGCTATACTGCATCTTCTCTTCAAGGAGATCCTTCTTCCTCTCCTAGTACTATGGCGTACATGTAGACATTACTGCTACGTAGTACATGTACTATGCATCCTTTCATCACTACTTTGACCAGTGCTACCTACTTCTTCCATTAACTATCATATATGCATTTAAATTAACTTATGGATATTTTTAGTGATGTATTCCAGGAATTGGCCAGTGGGTGAGCTCTTATCAATCCTGTCCTATTAGTACTACAACTACATGTATAACTCCTTCTACTAAGTATTATTCTACTGTTAATAAAAAATGTTTAAAAAGGGAACAGTGATTTCCAGTGTGTTTGGATACTAATGGGTGAGTAGTCTCTTCTAAATCTTCACTTCCAAAAGATCCTCTTGATTTCCCAAGTCTAGGCTAAGTACCCTATAAATCCCACAACTTACACCACTTACCAACTATAGTATGGCTTCTGAGTTCTGATGGACACAATTACTGCTACAATTATATCACATGCAAATGTAGAACTGCATATTTTTACCAGTGTATTCTGGGAAACAGATGGTGAGCGTGCTCTTCTAAATCTTCTCTTCAAAGAGATCTACTTCTTGCTTTACAAGTCTAGGCTAGGTACTCTGTACTACTCTACTGTACAAATGTAAATAAATGTAAATACAAGAGTACAAATTATAAGCAGTCTAGTTTTGGGGAAATGTACATAAGGCAAACTTTAAGACTGTATATTTACCAGTGTATTCCGGGAAACAGATGGTGAGCGGGCTCTTCTGGATCTTCTCCTCAAAGAGATCCTTCTTGTTGAGGAACAGGATGATGGAGGTCTCTGTGAACCACTTGTTGTTGCAGATCGAGTCAAACAGCTTCATCGACTCATGCATACGGTTCTGGAGAAAAACAATGGAAGAAAAAGAATTGGAATACAAAATTACTGATCATTATTTCAATCTAACTGGCGTGATCGAGTCAAACAGCTTCATCGAATTGTGCATGCGGGTCTGGAGAAATAAAAAGTAATTTTAGAGTTTGTCAGATCATTTTAATTTCACTGACTTGAAGTTTCAAGTTGAATCAAACGGCTTCATCGACTCATGTATGCAGTTCTGGATAAAGAGTGATACAAAAATTAAGCATATAAATAAATATTTATAAAAGGTACTAATCATCAGGAATACTTTATTGACATTTTGGTTTACTTTCGCAGTGATAGTTCTGAAAAGACATAAATAACATTAGGAGTTTTGAAACAAAGAGTAAATATAAAGGAGTATAATCTCCAGCTTAATTTGTCAACTACTGGAATGTTATGCAAATGGCTTCAAGCAAGAACTTAATTAGTCTATGAAATTCATCTTCTTAGCAAATTGGGATGAATGGCTTCGTTGACTCATAATTGTAGAATACAACTATTAAAACGAGATAGAAAACAAAAACACAGTCGTGAAATATGTGAAATACAGTCCTAAAAATTGGGTATTAAAAACAATAGGAAAAACACTCACAGAAACGAGAGATTTCTGATTCAATTTACAAGAAAATGGGGAAGATCGAATTGGACATGTAATATGCGGTTATGATGAAAAAGAAAAAAAAAAAAAAATATGTGAATGGTACATTAAAAAAACCTTTGAACGGATGTGCACATTTTAGATTGTACTTGACATTACTGTTATTGATTTTCTTCCATAAAAACATGCACAAACATTGTAATTCACATGTTAAAGTATTGTGAAGAACCATTTCCTTTATTACAGATGAATCTATCAAACTCTAACCAGTTGTCGCTCAACCACAGCAGCTAATTGCATATCACTGTCAATCATTTCTAATTGCGAACAAGACACAAATTTGTTTCCGACTCGGTGTTGCTATGTGCTACCAAGACGAAACAATGTATCAATGGAAAGGGCATAAGTCATGCTCAATGCCTTTACAGCTGAATAATGAAGGCTGTTTCCTCGGCACAAAACCCGTACATCGTATACATGTATATGATAGATTGGTTTACAAATTTCTGACAACTGAATCAGATAATTGTTTAAAAAAATGAAACTCAATCACATGTACACTGAACATATTAAAAGTAAATGCTGGAATTGAGAATGCCGTAATAAAATGTATTGATACCGAAGCGTTTTAGACCGATAATAGGCTAGCAATATTTGGAATTTCAGCAGGTTTCATCTCATAGAGAAACATAATGCGTAATGTTTGTATCCATTACTACCAGTACCAACATCATACATGCACTCATAATATGAAGAGCTCATATATGTATCCAAAGGTTGCGGCACATTATCATTTTTTCGCGATTCACTCCCTATTTTTCCTTCCCTTCTATTCTTGGCTGGCCTTTCTTGTTACCGTGGCTACAGAGCTAATGAATTCCAGTTTACATCTCTACTGTGTTACACGCCCGAGGGCAAGAGGCACATGCATGCGAAAGGTACTACATTGATCTTAATCCTCTGGATGGATGGATGGAGGCAATGGATGTGCTCATCACAGGGACAAAATTAAAGCTTTTATAAAGCTAGTCTGTATGAAAATAACTGTTAAATATATGTTTTGCATATATATGCAAATTTACGGGGCTCTCTTATTATTTTCAGGGCTCTTTTTGGCATTTCAGGGGCTACATTGCCCGGATTCCCCATGTATTTTTGTCACTGTCTCATCACACCACAACCTGTTCAACTAATATCTCACGATGCATTTTCTACAGTTACAAAAAAATAATTAAAACATAAAGGAAGCTGACCAGAAATAAACTGAATAAATGTAATGAGCAAATCAAAATGGGCTTGCAGGGAACTGAACCCAAGACCTCCAGAATTGTATTATTTTGTTTTAAAAATACATGGGGGCTCGAGTTGATTTGGTTCCTGAAAATAAAAAAGAGCATCTGTAAATTTGCATAGAGTTCAATGCATGACCGAGTTCTAGCTAAGAACCAGAAGACTTAAGAAGTAGTGCATTGTATTTTTAAATTAACAAATTAATTTTTTTTATCATATCCCTACACAATGTGTTTGCACAATTTATATAATATCTAATATGATTTTTCTTATGTATTTAGATGTTTCATTCAAATTGAGCACTTATTTAATATGTGATTTTGGGAACCTGTGAATTTTTTAATTTCATGTAATTTATGTATTCTTATCCTCTGTTTAATTTAAAACATATTTCTCTAAAGACAATCTGGTATAAAAATATAATCATGAGTATCTGTAGTGATGGAATAAACCTAATAAAGACTCCAGGTTGAAATTAAAGAATTATAACATATAAAAAAGGATGTTGTTGTTCATTTTGTTTACATAATTTTATAGTTCACGACCATCACTATTGTTAGCCATTAAACAATATTGATTCGTGTTGTTTTATCATCATGATAATTTTCATATCATCATTCATAATACAGGTCTTCTCAATGCTTTTATTAGCTCCTTGGCATTGGCATGAGCACTACTGTACGTTGGCATGATTTTATACAAAAATATCTCACATGAAAATAATAGGCTTTCAGGCGAGCAAGGGGGGGGGGGGGGGGGGGGGTAGGTAGAAAGAGAGGGGACTCTGTCAATGCCAGTGGCATACACATATAGCCCTTCATGCAGCAGACCGTGAAGCCCTCCAAAATTACAATTCTAATAATGGTGTCAGTGGCGACTACATCGCTGCGCAGTCACAACCCCTCTCGAGGCAGGGCTTATGTACACACGCATACACCGTGCGAATAAAGACCAGTGTGTACTCCACTTGTACAGGCACATTTATGTTATGCATGCATCGATGGCATGAATAGGGGAGAGGGCTTTTTTAATGCGCTGGGCAGCTCAGCTCCAGGGGAAAGAAGGCAAACACTAATATTGGTAAACACTTAACGGGCAACAAATCAAGTTCGCACTCATGCTTGAGCTTGTGGCAAATGGGTTGATGGAAGGATTTCGAGAATATTTTGATTTCGAAAAACAGAGCATGCATCACAATAGACTTGTGTTCTGACATTTTGCCTGCACCCTTTCTTTGATATCAGACCAGTGTTTTTAGTAGTACTTGACTCAATTTTAAATTGTTATCATCTGAATCAACTATTATACATGTCTAGATAATCGTTAAATCCTTGATTCATCAAGTGTGTTAAACGGTGTTAAAATGATCAATAAACTTTATGATAAATCCACAATAAAAACATTTAAAAAACGCTGTTGCTTGCATATATGCCAGCCATTTCTCTTTTGATATATCCACAAGCAAAGTTACAAAATATATGTTACAAAGATGCTTTGGACAATTTAACACAAAAGAGTATCCTTCATTTCAGCTTAAATCTGCTGGTATTAAATCCCTATTTACCGAGTGACGTACATGTGCGTGTACTTGTTGAAAAAGGTACATTTAATCCCCATGTTCTGTGATGGTGTATTTGATTGCATCATCATGAATTTTATGGATGAAAAAAGGCCTTTTATCTATACTCTCTTACATGATTTTACCACGATACGATACACAGCATTTGTTTGGGTCATGATGAAGTTTATAGATGGAAATAGGCCTTTTATCTATTCATGAGTTCTTTTATACCCCCCCCCCCCCCACAAAAATAATAATTTCTGTAATATCACACAATTTTACCACGATACTGTACTTAAGAGTGTAGAAGGGGAAATTGGGGGGGGGGGGGGGGGGGGGATATGTCACATGTAATCTAAAATGTAAATGAAGAGAATAATCAGTAAAAAAAAGTATGAAAAGTATGAAAATTGATGGAAGAAAAGAGAATGAAGGGAAGGCAAATTCTTAAAGAAAAACAGAAGAGGTCGGAGGTAAGAATATATTATTTTTCTTAACGGAAGAGGAAATCGATCGTATGATCATACCCGATCATGATGGTAAGGAAATATGCATGGTAAACTTTTAACCTTTGCTGTAACAGAACCCTGACTTGTTGCAGTCCAGGAAGTGCAACATGAACAGCAAACAATATTCATGGTCATCAGACTACATGTAATGTATGTTCACATACATGGCACATGTATACCTGGTGAGCATGTCAAGTCCCCAGAAGCAACTCCCTTTAATGTCAATAATTTCCCCTCGCATTTTAGCTACTGTTTGCATAAATCAGTTGTCATGGTTCTTCATCTATTAGTCATGAACACATCGCTTGCCTGCTTTGCTCCACTCTGCTCTGCTCTGCTCTGCTCTCCCTTGGCAGACTGACAATTGGAAAGCAAAAGCCGTTGAAAGCTTTCCATACAACACTCCCTCGGTGAGTTTAAATATAGCAATCTACATCGTGTCCATGCTGCGCAGGTGGATGTGGCAAGTGACAATGTATATTTATCCGCCCCATTACCGTCTCGAGTAAAATTGTGCTTCTATTTATGCCCCCTTTTGACATTTTCTTGAGATTGCTCCATGGGTACAATACAGAACATGTGGCTTTGACATGAAGTTGATGTAATGCAAATTTTGCAATTTAAAGTTCCTTTACAAACAAAAAAAGAAAATGATGTTTATGGTGACAGAAGGGGCATTCATGTTGATTAGTTTGCGTTTTGTGTTAAGTGGGTGTGCCCACATTTGTGTGTGTGTGTGTGTATGTGTGTTGTGGCTGGGTGCTCAAGTTTAACTACAGTACATGTACATTCATGTAGCGCTTTGCGGTAGTGATTGCTTAGTTAAATATGATCATGTTTCTACTCTACACATTAATTACATTTTGTACACTTTAATGAAATGGACTCGAAATTAAAGAACTGTAGTATTTGTATTTAAACAGCTGACAGATGCTGTACATGCAAAGAGTCAGATACAAACTAAAAATAAATTTGCAATGGATATGAAATATTGTTTCCATTTGTAGCTCCAAGAAAAGGAGAAAATCAATTATAGCCCAGACATCATGACCGAAAAGGACTTTTCATAAATACTGAGCATGTACAGTACATGTGAAGGACTGTAAGCCACAAAATGACAAAATCAATACCTACACAAGTGGTGACTTATAAATTGGATGCTCGAGGGGAATAAAAAATCAACATAATTTTTGCTTTTGGGTTTTGTACATGCAGCTAATAATTCATGCTACTCTGCTCAGTAAAATAGGGGTGTCTTTTGAATGTCTCTTGAAGGTCCTGCGGAAAACAACATTTATTATGACTGAATTATGTAAGAAGATATTGGACATCTAAAGATAAAATGTAAACATGTAAACCTTGATAACAAAGCAAAAGGAAGAAAATACTGAGACCGTTAATATAATAAAACACATTATGTACATGTATGAATGTGGTTTTCTGCTTCCACATGTATTTCTGTGGTTTAAATTGTCAACAGAAAAATGTAATTCTTGTTATAAATCAAACAACCCTCCCCCTTTTTATCAGGTAATAAACACACATTCCAATAGATTTATAATTGGCAAATAAACACAATGTTTACCATTGGTTTTTGACATCAGAGCTCATACTGAAGTTGCACTCAGTCCCTGAGACCACAAATATTTCCAACTGGAAGAATTTTATACAATTCATGTATTAAAGGGATAGTTGAGTTTTGGTAGAGAGGGCGCTAGACTACTTATTTTTTTTGTGAGGTAATGAAAAACTGAGTGTAAAATTTGAAAGAGCATAATATTTAAATGATAAAATCATCTTTGTTTGATCAAAATCGGTTCAGAGACGGCTGAAATATCCATAAATATAACAATTTGTAATAAAGCTGGGGCCCCAGGTTTATTAGAGAATTTTGAACCAGCCGTTAATAATTCAAAAAAATGCTTCGTCTTTTCAAAAAGTTACAAAATAGGTATTTAAATAGTTGTTTGTTATTTCTCTATCTAATCACTATTTCAACAAAACATCACATGCACAATATTTTATTCAAAATGGTTGAAACCGATGAGTGTTTAGAGAGCGCCCTCTTACGTTTTAACGGCTCTTTTTGAATGATAACATGATCTTTACTACGTCATTTGTAATTTTGTGTTCCTTTCTAGTTATAACTATTATTTTGTAATGTAATGATGCAGGTTTCGGTTACTAAAATTCAGTTTCACCAAAACTGTACTCTCCTTACCAGAACTCAACTATCCCTTTAAACCATGAAAGCAATTTCAGCAGGTAAATAATTATATTTAAATGTACAAAGATATTTTTGTTTAACTTTTACATAATACTTAATATGCATTATTTTGTGTGTCTGTCTGTCTCTGGCTTTTGACATCATAGCCTTCAATGCATGCAGCAATGAAGCATGAAGTTGTGATTGGGGACCAATAATTTTTCCATAAAAGGAGTTCCGCTTTAGTTGTGCAAACATATTCAGACATTTTGGTCAAAAGTACATTGAATTCATGCAACTAACAGTGGGAAAAGTATCAACTAGAAATTGGCAATGACATCAATCTAAGCCAAGTAAACAATATTGGCTTGAAAAAAAAAAGATTAAAGGAGTGGCCACACAAGAACTTCAATGTGAGCTGCGTAGCCAACCATCGCATGCTATTTTTAAATTCTATAAAAAACAGCACTTCAGTGTTGTCAAAATAACAATATGTGGGTTATGAAATCAGAAAAATGGAATACCACTCCGTGGACAAATATTATGACTAAATGCACTTCCATCAAAAGGGGAAGATGACTGGCAATTCAGTTGATGACCTTTTACTTGCTTCCTAATCAATAACAAATCAAATACAATACAGGGGAATTTTGTATTTTGTTTTGCATAGAATTCTAATGGGAAATATAGGGGCTCTTCTTTTATTTTTATTTTGTAATGCTTTTTATTTTAAATTTTTTAGAAAGGCAACATAAATATTTCCTGGTGGTGGCTGGGATTCTAAGCTAGTTGGCTTAAACTTAAAGGCTATCTGAAATCTGTTCACTATTACTAGATTTTGCAATAAACCGCTTCTGTAATGTATGCAAATAATATGCGCATGACGTCAGACTCCCCGTCGTCAAGCTTAACAAAAGTAACCATGTCCGGCAAGTAATGCTGTTATCCGATCCGGGAACGATCCGATTTCCCGGCGATAATCGCTTCTGAGCCGGATCCGAGAAATTAATTTTCTCGGTAGAAAATATCGGAAGATTTTGCCGACCCATTTTCTCAAGTAATAATTGAAAATGTGTATGTTTGACAGTCCAAGTAGTGTAATTTAAATAAAGAATGGGGGAATCAATATTGTTTACTTTATGAGTGTTCATTTTGGAGAAATTATTGGTTCGTTAATTCGTTTCGCAGTCGAAAATTGAACAGGATGCGCAAAATTGCTAGTCATTTGAACGATATTGCCGACGGAAATGCACACAAAGTTAGGCCGACACTCTCGGGGAGACTTCAGATGTACCCTGTATGATCGAGCTGATCAGCCAGTGCATTCTAAAAGTGGCTCAAAATACGTATTTTGGTTATTTGCACCATGTTTAAATGTTTTGATATTCTACTTACATGATTGCATGGCGTTTAAAAGCTGAACAGAAAAAAACTGAGCCCCAAAGCAATGCAAACTACTAAAAAAAAAATCGGTAAATAACAACTATACATAACAGATCGCGGATGAATCCATATCCGGCGTAAGAACAAAGACCCGTACACGAGCGAATATGCGTGAAACATGCCAGCAGTGCAGCGGCCCGAAAACTTGCTGCTACCGGTACCGTAACTACTTCAACCTTCCCTCACGAACGTGCTTTGGAGGTAATTTTTTTAATCTGTTCAGCTTTCAAATGCCATGTTATCATGTAAGTAGACTACCAAAATTATGTTGATCACAAAAAGGCTAATTTATAGCCACTTTTTGAAGGCTCTCACCAAGAAGATCGTACAAATTTACATGTGATGTTTCCCCGTGACTGGCCGGCTGAGTTCTGTGAATGTGTGGCGCGATGCTGAACAAACGATCGATTTCTAGGCCCAATTCACTTCGGAAAAAATACTTTTCTTGCGAAAATGAGTTCATTCTGAATAGTCTGTAACTGTTTTTCTGTAAAGATTGATATGTGCATGCCTCAAAGCATCAACATTGTTAATATTATTGGCATATAAAACAAGAAAGATAAGTCTACAACGCTGCATTTTTTTCAGAGCAAATTGCAATATTATTTTTTTCCGAGATCCGATCCGATCCGAGAATCTCGTTAGCGATTTTGAATTCTACCGATCCGAGAACGATCCGGGATTTTTTCTTTACCTAACAGCATTACCGGCAAGCTAGCTTGCCAGACTTAGTTACTATCGTTGAGCTTGACGACAGGGAGTCTGATGTCATGCGCATATTATTTGCATACATTACAGAAGCGGTCTATTCCAGTAGAATTAATACAGGGCACATCAGGTTCCTGTAGGCAAGGGGTTAACCCGTTCACTATTACATTTTTCAATACCCATGGAGTTACTACATGGCCCACCAGGTTCCATAGGCAATAGGCAATACAACCGAAAAGTTGTGATTACCACCTCCCCCTCTCTGTCTCCATTTATATCTCATTCAATATTGATTTCAAACCTTATCTTCTTCTCTTTGATCCTTTGTTAGCTCCAACTCTTTTGTGCTAATCCTGTCCATTTCATGACTAATCCCTTAGCCACCCAGCTTTACACTTGACCCCATTTGTTGTGCCCCCTCCCTCTTGTCTTTTTTTGTTCTTGTTTACTCTAGCTTGTACAATGTACATACATTACATGTGCCCCCCTCCTACAACCACATTTGCTTCTTTGTCTAAATTGTTCACCTAAGATGTATGTGTTTCATGAACATTATTATTAGTAATTTTTTTAAATTAGTGATTAATTATTTTAACCCCTTAACTAATTTCTATCTCTACTCCACAACTTGTTTGTTTCCTCTCCCAATCTATCTTGTTTGCGTTCACTCTATTCAATAGCTTGTATGCTTGTATCAGGGAGGTTTAAAACCTCCTTGCTTGTACCCCTTTTCACACTCCCATCTGCTCCTTTGTCCGTGTTCATTTTGGCCCATATCGGTTTCATGTATAAAGTGCCATGTTTTGATTAGTTGTTCATTATTTTAGCCCCTTGAACTCATTTCTGCCCTCAGCCTACAACCCTCTTTGTCACCCCTACCAAACTGTACAATTATGTTAATCAATATACATGTTTATTTTCAGTATTCAATTAATGTATTTCTTTCTGTATTATTTGTATAATAATGTTGTATTATGTGATTATGTTGAAAATAAAATGAATCAAATCAATCATACTAGTTTGTTCTCATCGCTCTATAAAGCCTGTGTGTAAAGCCCGTTATGCCATGTTATGTCCCAGTCATGCATTCTTATGCCATAAAGCTCCTCATGTGTTGATCCCATTCTTCAATATGTTAGCCCCTTGAACTAATTTCTGTCCCTATTCTACCATCGCTTTTGTCTGTCTCTCATACCATTTTGTGTAGTGTAGTACCCCTCTTTACATACCTCTCTGCTCCTTTGTCTCTATACTATAGATGTTCAGCTTGGCTGATATCTGTTTCATGTATAAACCTCCATGTTTTGATCGGTTGTTCATTATTTCAGCCCCTTGAACTCATTTCTGTCCCCAGTCTACAACTCAAAATAGTCATCTCTCCCAAACTATGCTGCAGTCACACCTTCCCTAGAGCCAATTACCATAAGAGCCACGTAATGCCATATTCGTGATGTGCAATGAAACATGGCTATATTTTGTTGCAATTACGGCATCTAATTGGCAATATGTGACAGTAACTTGATCTACACGACACTTACAGGAAGGCAGTGCTGAAATTTCAACATTGTTTTCAAAATTCAGCCACATAAAATCAGCCCTGTTAATTGATGTGGCTTTTGCTACGGTTCTGGGAGTGGGGGAGTGTCTAACTTGGCTAATCTAGCTTTACAAGTCCAGTATATAATATTACAGGGTGTTAACTTTGGCATAAATTGTTTTTAAAATGATTTTACATGGCCCTTACCGAATTGCTTTACAGTGAAGTGTGACTGCATCATTAATATCCCTCTACACAGTCCCATCTTCTCTTGGTGGCTGTATATCTGTTTCATGTATAAAGCTCCATGTTTTGATCAGTTGTTTGTCATTGATGCCTTAATAAAGGCCTTTGCTAGTCCTTGTTAACTGCCAATATACAAACTCTTATTAAGTTGTGTTACTAAACATACATAGAGCAGCCATCTTGGAAATTCAATATTTTTACCCACCTCTAAAAACAAACAAGACAAACAAAGAAACAAACAATTTATCCCTTCATACACTCATTGTAAGGGAACATTAATCAAACATGTAATCATCTAGCTTTCTTCTCAATTTGATTAAGTTTGATAAAATAACCTCGTTGGGGAAAAGATGGCATACTGTCCACTGCAACAGTCAATCATACAAAATTATTTGTTTAATTTGTATATTTCATTTATTTGTTTTTTCCCTTTGATAAAAAGCAAAGCTGTCCTTTTTCCAAGAAGAACAACCACTATCCACTGAAAGTGAAAGACATGATTATGCAAGGGCAGATTCATCCAGTTGAAGACCGTCACATTGTCAGAAACAACATTTGTTGAAGTTAGTTCTTAGGATATTATGCAAAGAATTTGAATATGCTAGAAAAAAAAACCAGTTTGTAGCAGACTGAGCCAAAGTTAACCCATTCCCTACTAGATTTTTGGTTTCCCATTTGGTTAATACAGGTCACACCAGGGTCCCTAAGTGAATGGTTATCTCAGACTAGCCGGTCATTGAGAAATGCATGAAACACAATTAAGTCAAATTGTCACTTTTAGGACTGGTTTTGAAAGTTGGGTCGATATCTTACCATTTCCTCGTCTTCTGCCAGAACCAAGTCATAGGCACTGAGAGCCACACAGAAGATGATTGCAGTCACTCCCTCAAAACAGTGTATCCACTTCTTCCTCTCTGACCTCTGACCTCCCACATCAAACATTCTGTTGGGGAAACAAAACAATATTACAAATTAGGGAAACTATTTAGAATAGTGCATAACTTACATGTGAATTCACAAAATGTTTTTAATTATTGACCTCTTAATCCACCATTTAAGAATAATTATTGCATATAAAAATCAACGCAATGTTACAATATCAAACCCAGTAATGAATTAAAATTTCATGAATTAATTTTCTTTACAAATCATTTCAGTAATTTGTTATTTATTTATTTTATTTTATTTAATTTATTTATTCTATTTGATTTTATTTATTCATTTTATTTCATTTATTTATTTTCATTTTTTTTTTTAAGGGGGGGGGGGGGGGGTGAATTTCATAAATGGTATGATCTTTCTGTCACAACTTACACCATACATGTGAACAAAAATCCATTCAACAGTTCTCACAAGCATGATCACATGTGAAAAACTCAGTGCTTTACCTGTACTGCTGACAAACAAGTATAGTATGGCACTAAATTCTTACGTCATTGTGCACAGATTTCATTTTTTTTTTCTGTGAAGAAGACGGGTAAATTACGAGGGACTGCGGATCGTTTCATGACTTGAGTACATGATTTAGAACTTAGAAGAAGACCTTCAAAGCCAATTCCATATTTAATCACCATGTATTCCCTTCTCGGTAAAAATGATGGCACTTAATGTAATCAAATTTTACCCACTCAGATATTTGTAATATATGGCATAATGTATTGTTGGAATTTAACCAATTCAATGCGGGAAGATTTTGTGTTCGTGACTTAAAACTGCAGGAATGAGATAAAATGTTACAATATATATATCCTGGCTGTACATGTCAGATTGCAGATACATGTAGATCTTTTTTTTTTTTTTATAGCACAATGATACATTGTAATGTATTTTCTGTACTAAACGAAACCAGAATTAAACAAATACCAAAGAAGCAATGTTCAGCAAATAAATACCACTTTTGTAATCATAAATGTGGATTGAACTGTTTGTATTCAGATTCAAACAATAATAAAACAAAATGTTTCATATAAAATGTACATTATAAAGTCCACTGGGCCTGACACTAGCCTGATGGCCCAGGGCAAGTAAAAATGTATGTCAAATCAGTAAAATGTAATAAATGTCAAAAGGCCCGGTCAGACAATTACATTTTGAAATTTACAACGACAGAAGAAAAATGTGTCACTCATCCATGTCAAACCTACATTTAATCCATAATTGTAGGATTTTTCTCATTCAGTTTTGATTGAAAGACAAATGTACATTCAAGGTGAGATTTTTAAAAGAAGAATTTTTACAAATGAAATCATTTTGTTGGGCCAGTAAATGTTTGTTTTGGGCCATTACACAGTGGTTGAGAAAAAAAAACTCATTGTACTTTGAACAGCAACTAGACTAGACCACTAGCAACAACGATTTAGTGTGGACTCGTTCCTTTAAAAATGGCTTTAAACTGTGATTTAAAAAAATATAACTTTTACTAATGAAATAAATTTGTTGGACCAGTAAATGTATGTTTTGGGCCATTACACAGTGGTTGAGAAAAAAAAAACTTCAGCAACTAGGCCACAAGCAACAATGATTAGTGTGGACTCCTAAAAGTCTGTATTACAATATTTCCAATGTGGCTTTAAAACTGTGCAAATATGATCAATCAAAAATAGTCTAGCCTCGATTCAGGGCTCGAGGAGAGGCTGTTACAAAGAAGAAGGTATCACGTTACACTGTGACTCTGTTCTTGACGTAGGGTAAATTGTTCGCGCTGCTCGGGCAATAATAGAACGCTCTTGCGCCATCTGTGTCACGGAACATCTGAGCCAAGATGGATAGCTCTGCTGGACAACATCACAATAAGGAGGGGAAAAAACCATGTATATTTTTGAGAGCTACTTTTCAAGCTTGCTTTCATTGAACAAAATTTGTTTTGTATTGAACTCATAAGTTACGGCAACTCTAGTTATTTAAAAAAATGTATTTAAATATATTTATTTTTTTTTTTTTTTAAATATTTTTTTGGGGGGGTATTTTGATTTTGATTTTTCACTAATTATGATGGACAGGAATATGGAATACTCTGTTTAAAAAATTATTTTCTTTCCCCTTATTTTTAAGGTTATTTTGAAAGTCAAAATACATTATGGCCTCTGTTGCAATAAATGTTGTGCATCTTTTTACAAGGCATCATTATTACCTTCTTTTTTGGAAGGGGCAGGATAGGGTCAAACAAGCCTGGGGGTGTTTCAAAAAAGATACTAAGTTGAATTGAAATTCTAAGTCAAACTTAACATCAATGGTAGGCAATTTTCTAGCCTTGGAATACAACATATGGCACTGGTTTTTTTAAAGATGCCAAATGTGTCAACCAACATGGTCAAAATTGAAATTAAGTGAACTAACTTCAAACATGTTTTTTTAACATTGACACAACTTATATTTTTGTGAAATATAAATATCTGGGCTTAATCTATCCCCAATTCTGCGAAATATCTATGGACATTTAGGATTTCCTATATTTAAAAGAAAAATATGATATATTTTCACATTGCCATACTAAAATCCTACTATTCCTAATGGCATTATAAATAATACAAATAATTAAAGTGGGCTTCTGACATCATGTGTGCCATTTTGGGGGCTTCTGTTTCTTAAATTTTAGTTTTTAGGTCATTTTAAAGTGAAAAATAGCCTTAAAATTTGAATTTTGCAATTTGAAGTTTTTGTAATGCAATTTTTTTTTTACTGTTGTTGGTTCAAACTTATTGTATGGAAACAATACATGATAGGACATATTTACATGATATAAAATTGGAGCAAGACACTTGCAAAAAAAATTCCAATTTGATTCTTGTATGTGTTTCGGACGTTACACATTGTTAACATTTACCCTTTTTTTACACTTCTATGACTAGTTGTGGTTTAAATCTTTGCTATTTTGGAATATTTAAATACAGAAAATATATGTTTAGATGTAAATCTATCCAAATTCTTCTTTGAAATGGTCAAATTAACTGCATAGCACAGAAAGGGGTCTTCTATCAACCATAGACATTATAGTACAGTACAGTACATGTAAACTTGATTTATATATAATTATATGTTCAGATCTCCAAAGTAGAGACAATTTTAAGGGTTTTAGTGAAATTATGAAGTACTGTGTACCTAGTACTACAATAACTACAATTTGAGAATTGTGATCTGTAATTTATTGTAGTAAAGTTGCATTATGTTATGACATACCCTATTTTGTTTCGGACGTTACATGGTGTTAACATCACTTCAAAACATATCTTAACTCGCTTTGTTTGCACGATTTTGCAAGCAAAACCCATAAATATGTGCATTAATTGAACTCCCAACGAAAGGGATAGTGAATGAAGTCCATATTGATAGACAAAATCCAAGATTTTGTACAAATATTACATGCAACTAGAAACTGTTATTAATATACATTCAAAGGATGATCGATGTGACTTTCCAGAGTTTCCTTCATCATTTTACAAAAGATAAAAGTACATTGTATATGTAAATTGTACAATGACATACATTGTATATGATTTGAATTTTACATTTTCTTATTTTGATAAAACATAAAGCTCAAACTAATTTTATCAAACTATTATCAAACTATTATCAAACTATTATCGAAAATTAGAATAACTGTCATAAATGCATTACTGATCAATATGATATTAGCAAAACCTCAAATTCAAGTTTTAATAGCACATGTACAGTACACTTGTATGTACCACATAAGGTTATGGTCAAGAAAATATATTTGTCCCAGCAGATATTGTTACATTTTTCAAACATAGCTGACTTGCGCAAAAATGTAATTGATCATAAACCAGTAATGTTCTGGAAATTGCCTTAAGAATAAGGTAAGGAATTATCTTGGTGTACATGTACAGTACTGTACCTATAGTTTACATGGCATACAGTATATGCCATATAGTATTTCAAAACTAACTTGTTTTAACATGTGGATTTTTTTTAATACAAATGATTAACATTTTAATTAGTGTCAGTAAAACATGTGGATCAACGTAGATTATTTTCTTCTTATCAAGTTCAAGTATATGAAAAAAACATGTTTTGCAACTTTGAGTAAATTTAGCATAGTTATACTGTACTTTTGTATGTACCACTAAAAGGCTCTGTTAATGAAAATGTCTATATTTCCACTAAATGAATAATGAAACAGAGACTTAACATTTGTTTCTTATAGAACATTATAAAGGCAATCAACCTAATAATGCATTTGATGTGATACAAAAAAACAAAATCAGTATACATACATTCTGTGTGTACTTTACAACATGAACAATTATGGGGCAAAAATAGCAATTCCTCACATTTTATAAATAAAAGTCCTTCCCAGAGACAAATAACTGATAATTTATTTTTCAAAACACTTTTGCTTGGAGCAGGAAGCATATAGATCATGAAAAATGTAGATAATACTTTTTTAAATGTTCCAAATTGAATTTTTTGTGCAATCAAAATGTGTGTTAACACCATTTTGTAACGTCCGAAACGAGCTCACAATACCATACAAAATATTCTGTAAATGGTAAACAAAATACAGGAGTTGTTGCAGCAGGTAGTGTTTCAGTTCCACAAAAGAAAGGTTATTGTTCCAAGTAGATTAGTCATATCATTCACTATATCAAGTGTCTTGTAAATCTTTAGTGGTTACAAATTAGCTGAGAAAAATCGATGAAAAATTGGTGAAAATGTGGATTTGGGGCAGACTAAGCATCTAAATGTTATTAAAGCATCATGTATTTTGATGATTATGTTTCATTTACATGATCTAAATGAATAATAATAACCATATATTATCATCTTGAAAATAAATGCACTAAAATATCAATTTTGTGTTAACAATTACCCCATGTAACGTCCGAAACACATTTGTTTACATTGGTTGATCTCAAACATTTGTTTTGGCAATTAATTACCCAATTCATGTGTAAATTTGTTTCAAAATGAATACTATTTTATATTATGATGATTGATTCATATAATGTGCCCTTTCCTGTGACTTATGAGCTTATAAGTTACATTTTTGGTTTCGGACGTTACATTTGTTTCGGACGTTACAAATGTTAACGGAAAGTTAACTTTAAAGATATAATCATAATACAATAAGTTATTGCATTTTTTTTTTTCTGTGATGGGAAGGTACATCAAGTCTCTTCAAAACTGAGATAAATAATTGTTTGTGTTATCCCCCTTTTAAAAATTATTTCTAAAGAAATATTGTTTCGGACGTTACAAAATTGTTAACGGAAAATGAGAGCATGTGTGCATTTCATGTTTTTTTTTTTTTTAATCGCTGGCTTAAGAAATCAGTCATTTCCCTTTTAGGCAATATGATGAGGAAACTGTTAGTTCAATTTTCATACTGATATCATTTCAATAAATTATGATACTGGTAGGGGTAATGAGGGGTTAAATTGTTAACGGAGGATGTAACGTCCGAAACACCAATTTTGATGGCATTGTACTGTCAAAATATTACTTTACATATTAAGCGCCGTTAATTTTCTGAAAGTTTAACTCACACTCGTTCATAATTATCAACAAATAAAAAAACAAAAAAATCTGTTAGTGTTTTTTATACCTGAACATAATTGAACCCATTTTTGGTTGACAAATTTCCGTTAACAATTGGCCCTTTAGGGTTATCTGACCTATATAAAGGGAAGTCCAAATATTTTCGTTAAGGTATGGGAGATCAATCTAGGTGGATGCTATAAGAAAATACAAAAATAAGTTTTCAGTTCAGTATGTTTTTAAATATACAGGCCCTCAAAGTGCCATTAAGCCTTTTGGCACCTTTAAAAAAACCAGAGCCATATTCAAAAGCAAAAAAATGCAAGTTTTTGATATTTCAAAAATAAAAGACATCAATAAATTCAAGGCTCCAAGTATTACTGATCTTAATCACAATGTATGCCTTTTAAAAAGAACTTGTATGTATTCCAACAATTTTAAGAAACTAACGGCATTCCAAAATAGTTGGGTCCAACTTAGAATCTTTGTGAAACACCCCACTGTTCGCATAGACTACAATTTTCTTATGAACATGTGAACGCAGTGTAGCCTTCCCACCCCCCACTACCACCACCCCATCTAACAATCCTCTC
>JBAMJV010004404.1:0-151225 GCA_037951105.1 Echinarachnius parma | reverse complement strand
GACGGATTCACAAGGTGTATAAGTTGCATACAGGTACAGAACCTAGACTAGTACTATCAAGGAGGTATTAGAAAGCCTTTCTAATACCTCCTTGGTACTACCATGGAAGTAGGAGTTGGTACTACACACAACTTGCATGTCTTCGATGAAGTAGTGTGCAGTACAAGAGACCTGGTATTGCAGAGTGGTTGGGGTGTTAAAAAGAGAAAGACGGTCGATTGAAAGAATACAAAACGCATAGATAGAGAGGGAGCGGGGCGAAGTGGAGGACAATGGACAGGAGGAGTGACTACCATTATTAAAGGCACACATGTTTGCATGTATATTTTGACAAACTTTGATCGAGTAACAGCTCCCTATACTGTAAATCCATGTAACGCATACCCCAAATACGACCCTGAGCACGCCACAGGGTGCCATACTAGACACCTGTTTTAAAGGGGTATTCCGGGCCTGATAAAACTATTCGTTATTTGAATAAGCAGAACAAGAGGAATAATTGGTGAAAATTTGATCAAAATCGGACAGGAAACACGGGAGTTATACCTATTTGAACACCATGTAGTAATGAGCGATCGTTTCAAAATTGCCGCCAAATGCAACATCATTCACGAGCAACTCGCCATGGCTTTTGTACATGAAAATACACTTATTTCTCCTTTTCCTAGCTAAAAATTAATTTTCTCTGTTTGTTTTCACGAATTCATAGAAGAATATCGATGGGCCAACCTTATTGGAATTTGCAAGCTCATAAATTTGCTTTGTTATGAAGAAAATCAAAATTTTGTAAAATTTCCATGTAGAAGTCATAATGGCTGCAGCTCGCAAGTGACGTCACGATCGATAGCAATTGCGAACGGTACTAAAAATCGAAGCAAAGTTCATCCTGTCATAACTTTTTTATCGCTCTACCGTTTTGGCTCAAATTTTCGATCATGATTCTTCATATTCACTTCATTTTATAGCAGACATCACATTTCTTGGGTGGAATTCCCCTTTAAGCGATGACATGTCGTTCATTCTCTACACATAGTAGAACTATCCATATGTACACAAATCTAAACCCGATTCCCACCCGCTCCTCACCCTCACTTTATATAATATCTCCCCCCCCCCCCCCCCCCTCTCTCTCTCTCTTTCCTTTTTTTCGCCGCGTCTCTCTGCGAAACCAGGGAATTAGAATAGCATACTTTACTGTGTAGTTCTATACACAGGACTCACACAAATAATGCATGTGAAAGGTATGGGTTCGAAGGCTGCTCGATTTACTGCTGATACATACAACACGCACCATGTGTTACAAAATCTCTTCGAAGCGCACGTTGGTACGTGTTGTAGTACCACAACAGGTACCAACGTGCGCTTCGAAGATATTTTGTAACTTACTTCGATCTATTTTTGGATCGAATATATATGGCACTGTAGGCCCGTTATATTCCTCAAGCTGTCCTGCCAGAGCTAAAAAGAGAAAGTTAATAATAAATTTGTTCTTAAATTGCGCCGACTATCCTGTCTATTAAAGCCGCCACCAACATCATACAGAGGCATTCGGGTTGTTCATACTAACAAGAAACTATGGTACAGTTGGGGTGCAAAATGTTGCTACAATAGCAGCCTGCACCCTAAATTAGCACTCTTAGGGCGCAATTGTGTGTGTTTTATGCTTTGAACATATGGATATTTTATAACGTATCTAGACAAGGGGCTTATATTGTATTTGTACCTTATATTGTATATGTACGTACGTATACTACCTGGAGTCAGTTTTACATAAGGCACCTACATCCTTTCTACTGACTCCGTACACTTTATAATTTCGTCCGTAATTTGTTTACCCTGTATCTTGAACTTGTATGTCTTGTTTTTCTGTCACTTTTCTTACCTTGTTAACTTGTTGTTTTTTATAAAGTATTAAATAAACTGAACTTGAACTTTAATTTGAACTTATTCCTTTTCTATATGAAATTCTCACAATTCATTCGCAAGTATCTTTACTAATTCAAAGTGCTAATCGTTTTTACAATGCCATTTAACATGTTAACGCTCTGCAATTCCATATAAACCAACAAAAAACATACAAACTCAGAATACTGCCCAAGTTCGCTTTAACCTTGATCACATCACACGTTACTGCACGATGTTTTCGTTACATCATTCTCAAGTATCTTGCAATGCTACTGGTACATGATTGAAGTCTCAAATATCATGCGTAGAGAAGACAAAGCCAAACCCCTGCAAGTCAAGTGGTTAACATTTATGCATGCTGCATTAACCCCTTGCTCCTTTGCCATGTCAAAAGCATGATAGTCAAAGCTGCCCTCATTGTCCAAGAAAACACGAGCAGACTACAGAAAAACCATAGCCTCAAACTAAATGGCCCGTATTCACAAAGGAGGTTTGTACAAACCCCGGTTCAAACCGAGGTTTACATCTATGGAATGCCAATTGTAAACTGATGGAGAGAGAATGTAAATTCCTTACTTGTTAACAATGTTGATGGTACACATTCTCTCTCCATCAGTTTACAATTGGCATTCCATAGATGTAAACCGGGGTTTGAACCGGGGTTTGTACAAACCTCCTTTGTGAATACGGGCCAATGTGTTTTGTTTACACCATTGATCAATGTGATGCTGTGTTACGTCTGTAATGCATACTTGTCTTACATTTGGCTTTGTTCAACAAGCAATCAAGCTAGTTGTATAGAATTCTTTATAAATATATGTTGCCAGATAATCTAAAATAGGAGTTAAAAGTATTTTTGACATCAGAAGGCTCATGTAAGTTTCCAAGTGTGTCTAATTTTCCTTACCCTCCACCTTTCCACCGTTGTTTATTTGGTGAGATTATCACGAAAAATATTTGTTTTTACATGTTTGGCCAATCACAAATTTGTTTGTAGTCAAAGCTGCCCTCATTGTCCCAGAAAACACTAGTGGACAAAATAACTTCCATTGAAACCATTGTAAATCCTTGAGCGGACTAGGCTCAAACTAACTACATGGTGTTTTTTTACATCACTGATCAATTTGATGCTGTGTCACGTCTGTAATGCATACTGGTCTTACATTTTATCATTCTCAATTTCATCCATGCTGGTCATCGGGTACGGTACAAACCCTCACATCGTTCTTGTCATTTCAACTCCCCGGGGAGCATACAAACCCGAGCTACAACAACAGCAACAACAACACCAATAACGATAACAGAAACATTTAAAAGGGATCTACTAGTTACATTGTCCAAATCCTCAAATCCAAATGTTAGCGGTTCCCTCATATCTTGTTGTATTCGTATTATCAATAGAAGCATAGGACAGGTTTAATTTTTTATATTTGCGATTGAAGTGTTCAGATGTTAAACTATCCACTGGATAGTGTACAGAGTCAGTGCAAAGAGTAAGTGAATATCGTCACTTTTTGTACATGTCAACAAATAAACTAGATCCATTTAACCCACGGGTCATTCCATGTCAAATCACCCAAAAAAAGTTACATGTTGCTAAAAAAAAGCTTTGATATACGTTTATTATACACACATGCAAGTCCTATACTAATCGATCATTCTTGTTTTAAATGATAATAAACTTACCTTGTAAATGGCGTCGTCGGAGAGCTTCGACAGGTCGCTGGGGAGCTTGAGGTCCTGTACCGATCCGTTCATCTTGTGTTTGTATATAGGCCTATTAGTTAGATCTATACTTGGTTATTTGGAACAGAAGTTAGGAAAATCGGGTCTATATATTTTCCCGATCGAAAGACGCAGCACTAGGTGTTTAGCTGATAATGCGAAGATGCCAAATGATTATGTTAGAAGGAGATACATCAAGCACATTCGCGACCACTAGTCCCTTTATACTTATATTAATTACAATTATATTGTGTAGAAGTTATAGCTGTATACATCCGGTATGGTGTCTGGAGAAGAAAGTCTGTACCGTGCGTCCCAAAAAAAACTATACACTTTTGAAATGGCTGCCGAATAAAAAATATATGATTCTGGGGGAAAAGTTTTATATGTATGGAAAGCTCATAAACTCAACTTTCATATGACACCAAAAAGTCCGAAAATAATTCATGCTTGGGTGAGCACTGCTCACTTTTGTAAAGGGTATGAAAATTAGGTTGCGCAGGAATTAGCCTTCCAATTTGTGAGAGGTAAATCCTTTGGAGCTTACGGAATTGAGGATGATATGACCAATTTATGATCAATTGTGATGAGTTTGAGTTTGCTGAGTGAAATTTGTGGTTTATGGGATTAACATTTTATGCATGAGTGAACAGGAATTGCATTTATTATTGTAGCATTGTAACTTTCCCTGGTAGACTCAGTGGTGTGTTCATGGGAGTCAGGACGGGGTGATGGTACATGGTGCAGGAGAGGTGAAATGTAGGGTACGACTTTGTTGGGTAGATGGGATAAGGGTCAAGAGGACATGTATGCCCCTCCCCCCCCCCCCCCCTCTCTCTTTCTCTCTCTCTCTTCCTGGGTGTGCTTGTGCATATCTCGACAATTCATATTCGTTGGTCTCCACTCCAAAATATCCAGACCACCTTCCCTTATCCCGAATTCTACCTACATTTCCCAAATTGGACTGGTTGCTATTATCCATTGACACCTGAAATCAATCACAATCTATCAGTCAATCAATCAATACCGTGAATTAGACAAGCAACATTCAGCTATCAATCACTTAATCAACAATGTATCAGTCAATCGGTACATGTACATGTACCATCATCCCATCCTGACTCCCATGAACACACCACTGAGACTACCAGGGAAAGTTACAATGCTACAATAAAAAAATGCAATTCCTGTTCACTCATGCATAAAAGTTTGGTTTAATAAACCATAAAATTCACTCAGCAAACCCAAACTGAACGCAATTGATCATGAATGTATCATATCACCCTCAATTTTGTAAGCTCCAAAGGACTTACCTCTCACACATTGGAAGGCTAATTCCTGCGCAACCTAATTGTCATACCCTTTACAAAAGTGAGCAGTGCTCACCCAAGCATGAATTATTTTCGGACTTTTTGGTGTCATATGAAAGTTGAGTTTATGAGCTTTCCATACATATAAAACTTTTCCCCCAGAATCATATATTTTTTTTATTCGGCAGCCATTTCAAAAGTGTATAGTTTTCAAAGGATTTACCTCTCACAAATTAGAAGGCTAATTCCTGCGCAACCTAATTTTCATACCCTTTACAAAAGTGAGCAGTGCTCACCCAAGCATGAATTATTTTCGGACTTGTTGGTGTCATATGAAAGTTGAGTTTATGAGCTTTCCATACATATAAAACTTTTCCCCCAGAATCATATCTTTTTTTATTCGGCAGCCATTTCAAAAGTGTATAGTTTTTTTTGGGACGCACGGTAGTAACACGAATACAAGAGGAACGCAGGAATATCAAACGGTGGCGGTGTGTTTGACGTTAGTATAATGGTGGCGGGAGGAGAAAGTATCAGTAGTGCTAACACGAGCAGAATGCAGCAAAATTAGGAAACGACCCGTCTTTATATTCAACGATCAAAGCGGCGTAGCCAGGATTCTTCCAGACCGGAGGGGGTGGGGGCGGGGGGGCAACTTACAGGAAGGGGGTGTGATTCCTATAAGAGGGCGGTTTGCGCAGATATAAGTCGTATTATATAAGTCTAAGCTATTTTGTATTATTACAATGTTTTAGTTATGATCATTGACCATTACACGATGAATTTGTATTTACGAGTGTGCGACACTGATGATTATCTAACATCTAATTTGAAAGTCAAATTATATTCCTAAAGAAGGCCTTTTATCCGTTAAAACTATAAATATATGTATGCTGTTAGTGTTGGGCGTGGCAGGAGAAATAGCTTGGACCTGCTGTTATGCCTGAAGCGATGGGAATGGCAAAACGACGGAATAACTTATACAAGGGGGGGGAAATATTCCCAAAAGGGTTGGCGAAGGGGGGCGGGGGAGGAATAACCCCTTTCCCCCTCAACGAACAACGAACTACGCCACTGAACTGCTGATTGTCCAGACTAAATCAATCCATGCTTGATTAGCTATGTACGGATTAACCAAGAATTTGGATCATTCAGCATGCAATCCATGCAGTTTTATTTCCGCCATTGTTTGGTACAGGTGGTCAATGGCATAGAAACAAAATGCAATCAGATGTTCCGAGGTTTTGGATCTCAGTCTATGCATGGTTGTGCTTGGTTACGAATGACTGGAACATAATCAGGTGGAACGATTCAAGATAAGTGTTTTCCTTTTTTTAGTTTTTGAAAAACTTGTTCCAGGGTTAAATTCATCGCGACTAACTTTTTAAATTGTTGAGTTTTTCATCTAATGCTGTACGACTGTCTCAACCAAAATACATAATATTGAAACGTGCTTCGAACTAACGTTTATAATAAAACGTCTATGGTTAAATCGCTACTGACTTCTGGGCTAGAAATTTGTATTTAAACGCGCAAAATGGATCTACACAGAATGATTTAAATATCAATACATGGAAGTTGAATGGAACATTCCATCTTTCACCTCATGCAAATATTCGTACCATTGCACTCATAAACATTCATTATTTGTATACTAATATATGGGATAGAATATTCCAGGGTCATTATTACATCAAGAATAAGGAATTCGACAGATTTTCATATAAATTATATTTTACAAACGTAGATTCAGTATCGCCCCGGGAGCATAAATAATGATAATTATATGTGTACAAAAGAGTGAACGTCCTTCTATGTGATGTTTGAACAGCCGGTTAGTTTCTCAACATTCATGAAATTTGCGCAGATTACTATTTACTGAGTATTAATTACATTAGAATAAATTACAGATATCTTTCTATTTTAATCGCCGAGGCGGGGTGTTTTTTACTCTTATCAATGATAATCCGTGCGCTTGTTATGGAGCAGTCACACGACGATTGCGACGACCTGCAACAGCCTGCAACAAGACAATAGAACTTATGAAGGGCCGATCATGTTCGAAATAACTAGACGTTACAACAGAATGCAAATATCGCAATAAATTCGGTCTAATTCCCATTTATAGCCAGAAATAGGTTTTGTGTATTACATTTCGGCTAAAATAAACCTTACATGTGATTTATCGTGCTTAATAATCATTATAAGCCTGGTTTTGGGTTGTTGATCAAACAATAGCACGACCGGTCACGTGAAACGCATGCGCCGTGTGTTCTCCGGATCGAGCGGTCTCTCAGCGCGGCCGCATAATTGACCAAATACGGTCGGTGATAACAGTTCAGGAACGGAGGGATCGCTGATACTACAGGAAATTGGTGATTTTTGCACACGACACGTAGTTTGTACGGCCGCGTTGCGCTTGCGAAAAGCCCATATTGTCACGATTGGGAGCGGCATTCACATGATAGCGAAGGGGGGGGGGGGGGGGGGGCGGGGGGTCTCGACTCTTGCGCTCTTGGGCCCAAGACTCTCCTTCATGTCCCACAGTTGTTATTGTTGTTGTTTTTCTACCTTTTTTACTGCGGTAATTTATATTTTGGCCATTTGGGGTCTTTGTATGAGCTAAAAGCCAAAAGCTTGCACCCCGTCCTATGTATATATTTTGCAACATTTCTCTTTGATACATGGCTCCATACTCAGGTTAATTTTATATAAGCTTGGTGCACCAATAGGGTTGCCCACCGCTAGTATGCTCCTCGGGGAGTAGAGGATATGTTCAATGCGGGTCTGACGCTTAGAGGCTATTAGGCGCTATATAAATACGAACTACTATTATTATTAATTATTATTCAATATTATTGTTATAATTATCATTATTACTATTATAATAATAATTATTAGTAGCAGTAGTAGTAGTAGTAGTAGTAGTAGTAGTAGAAGTAGTAGTATTCCATAATTTGTGCATGAAGACCATATCAATATAAGAGCAGAGAGATATTAACGCTCATCCTTGAATTGCGGAACATTTTGTGAGTGTTTATATTGTATAGCTGCAGTGAGTTTGTACAACGCGGTGATGTATTACAGACTTTGACACTATCCGCCTTTCATATGCGCACGTGACCAAATCGCAAGCTGTTGCAGGTTGTCGCAAGCTCGTGTGACTGCTCCATTACGACCAAACAATGCATCTTGACTTCAGAGTTCTATATATAGAAACTATACACATGCGAATAAGCGTAGCTGATTCTCTCATGATGAGTAAATAAATGACTCATTGACACACTTTGCAAATTTGCATCAAACACTAAACGAAACTATGGGCACGTGCGTGTACAGATGCCAATGTATTACACATGTGAATGGAATACGAGCGTGTGCGGAAGGCAAGGATTTATGACAAGGAATCACGCACAAAAAATTAACTTTGAAATGGATATTCAATCGATTCTTGAGAGGATTGAGAAGGAGGACATTGCCTTCATCAGGTTCGAACAAACTGATGTCTATGGCACATCACGCTCCAAGACCATCCCAGCAAGACACTTCGAAGAGAAAGCGAGGAAAGGACTCAACTTCTACCTTGGAGTTCTCGCATACGATCCTCGGGGTGGGTTTATCGAAGACACAACATACACTAATGATGTGGGTCACTGCGATGCAGTCTGCTTCCCCGATCTCAACACTTTCCAGGTGGTTCCTTGGAGCAAGCGAACGGCTCAAATTCTCATTGAACCAACCTTCAAAGGGAAACCTGTCAAGGCGCATTCAAGGATCGTTGCTAGGAAACAGCTGGATAGACTTGCCGAGATGGGGTTTTCACTTTTTAGTGCTTGCGAATTTGAGTTCTATCTTGTAGATAAGGCAACAAGAACCCCTGTCAACACCGATGTAAACATCTGGTCGACAGTTCGTTTCGCTGCCTATGAAGACATCCTTCAAATTTTCATCCATGGGCTGACTGCAGCTGGTGTAGACATCGAGTGTGCACAGACAGAGTATGGGCCGGGTCAAACAGAAATCACGTTCAAACCTGCATTTGGGATCAAAGCAGCAGATTTAGCCTTTATATTCAAAACAGGCATAAGGGAAATGGCCCTTAAGAACAACTACATTGCAAGCTTCATGACCAAACCATTCCCTAACAGTAACGGAAACTCGTGCCATTTCAACCACTCTTTGTGGGACACAGAAGGTGAGAAGTCTGTCCTCTACGATGCTGATAGCCCCACAGGTCTAACTGCAATTGGTCAGCACTGGGTAGCAGGTCTCCTTGCACATGCTCCCGCCATTACTCTCATGTGTGCCCCTACTATCAACTGCCTCAAGAGGTTTCTTCCCAACAGCTTTGCTCCAGTCAATGCCACGTGGGGTCTAGACAACCGCACATGTGCCTTTCGGGTGAAGGTCAATGAACAGGATGGTACGTATGTAGAGAACAGGTTGGGTGCCAGTGCATGCAACCCTTACATCGCTCTGGCAGCAACGGTAGCAGCGGGGACGGATGGGATCACCAGGAAACTTCCACTTCCTCCTGCTTTGGTGGGCACTGCTTCGGCATACAACCCGCAGAATGTTCCATCTGGGACACCCTCACTCCCAAACAACATGCAGGATGCCATGAAGGCTCTACAGGAAGACAATGTCATCGTGAATGCATTGGGCCAAGAGTTTATCCAGTGCTTCTTGGCTCACAAACGTCACGAACTTAAGATCAAGAGTGAAGCTAAGAATGAGAAGTGGGAGTATGACATGTTCTTTGATTACATGTAAGATATGTCTTATCTTGGCACTGCAAATGGCCCGGTCAGATATCAACGGATTGCGCAAACGGATGTCAAACGGAGAGCTAAATTTTCCATCCGTTGTATACGTTTCTCGTCCGTTCCTTGTCCGGTGATATACGTTGTTCTATGTTTTGTACATGAAGCAATGGAGACGACTTTCATCACCGGATAATTTAATTTCGCAAATTGTCTATTCGTTGGGCATACGTTTCCGATTTCCGTTGATATCTGACCGGGCCATGAGGATCTTTGATACACCCTTTCACTGATGCAGTGAATAGGTAATTCACACCTCACGTTTGAATGACCCTAATCTTTATTAAGCCCCCTTTACTTTGTTTTCTGTGTACTAAATTGACTTCCTTACTCCTGTTCATTAATTTACTTTAATGAGTTAGGATTATCGAATTCATATTAGATGCTAGTCTTTCAAGCCATTTAAAAAGTTCAAACTTATATCTGCCTACTTTGTGTGGGTTTGGGGCTGGGCGGTCACAAATGAAATTAAATACTTTCAATGTATGTAAATTATAGATACTTGCCTGGTACATTGCAAAAATAGCTTTTTCATTTTATTAACAAAATTATCTGGTTTGATTTAGCGTAACCCTGGATCAAAGTATTTACCCAAATTATAGAAATCAGTTATATTAATCATTAACATGCGTACGTACGGTTTAGTTAATTTTCAACAAAAAACGTTAAAGGGACTTAGTAACATTGTCAAAATCCTCAAAATAAAATTTCAATTCTAGCGGTTCCCTCATACCTTGTTGTATTTGTATTAACAATAAAATCATGGGACAGTTTTCGGTTTTTCAAATTTCCCTTTCGTTACAAAGATATGTACGATCAAAGTATTCAGATAAGAAAAACTCCGGGCGAGTTTTTCATCACTGTACAAAGTGAATGCAGTGAGTTAGTGAATATCACCCAATATCACTTTGCATTTTCGCTCATTACTTGGCCATGCAATGTCCATTTGACTTGAAATTTTCACACAATACCCTGTGGACATATGAGATAACAACACTATACATTGCATCAACCATTCATCACTTTTTGCACATGTCAACAAAGTTACTAGATCCCTTTAATAAGTATAACGAACGTCATTAACACAATTGAATCGAATGATAAGATAATTATCATAATTCGCATTTGTGTGTACGAGTTTCAATTTGTTTTCAAAATCCATGAAATTGAATAAAGTTAGTTTAGCCATTGAATTGTGATTCATATATCATATCATACAATCTGGATGATTTATTTGTATTAACTTCCACGAATTGCTGCTTGTTTATTCAATTGTTTTTTGTAATCTTTAGCTTGCTTAGTAAGTGTTATATATTAATTATAATGATTTTAATTTTGACCTTAAAATGTTAAATTTGCATTGGAAAATCGAATTAATACACGATGCCTTAATATCATATTATTAGCTTTTGTTATTAATCATTTTATGTATTGATATATAAAACAACAATATGACTTACCGTCGTTTGTTAGTATTCGCGGCTAATTCGTTATGCTACTCATTTGTGATTATTATAATTATTTTTCAGATTTCCTTATATTTCGTGAGTCGTTCAAGTTATTTTGATGTTTGTAAATATCGCTGCACATGACACTGTAATGATTCATATTTTATGTAGTATACAACTTTGAGAATTAATTCTTACTTACTTCCATGCATTGCAGCTAGTTTATGTAATTTTCGTAAATCTTTAACTAGCCCAGTAATTGTTATATTAATCATAATGATTTTAATGTTATTTTGAAATATGAAATTTGCATTAGGAAATATAAATTGATACAATCATGATGCTTATTGATTTTCGTAATCACTTAATTTATTAATCGATATATAAAACAAAATTTGATTTACTGTTTTTCGTTAGTATTCATGCTTAATTCGTGATACTATTCAGGTATTATGACTTATTTCTTTAATTATTGTATTAACGTTTCTTTATACATCATGATGGACGTGGTGTGGCAAGATCGGTAGAGCGTGTGCTTTCTGATCTCAAGATCCGAATGCGAACCCTGCCCACTCCGTTTGTCCTTCAGCAAGACAATTTATCCACATTTGCTGCTCTCGACCCAGGTGTATAAATGGGTACCCGGAAGGATGGAACGTGGTTCCTAAGCATTGTGTGCACCTCCGAGGTTGCCTGGCTGGAATACTCCCCAGGGAGTGGAATAAACGTGCACTTTGTGTGCTGGATTGATTGCAGTATGCATCCAATAACCGGGGTAATAATATATTTGTAAAGCGCTTAGAGATGATTATCAATCATATTAGGCGCTATATAAATCGAAAATATTATCATTATTCTTATTAATGTTATTTCCATGTTTGTAAATATTGTTGCAAATGACACTGCAATTCAGCTTGTAGCTGCGAATGTGACATTTTGTTGAATAAATACCATTATTATGTGCATATTAGGCACAATATACGACCAGAAATTCAAAATGGCCGCCAACCTGTCTAATGAGGCCACCTGTCTATAGCGACCACTTTTCGCCGGTCCCTTGAGCGGTCGCTATAGACAGGTTTGACTGTACAATAATAGAAATGAAATAAATCTCAGTAACTATGTTAAAACAACAAAGCACTCCTGTAATTCCTATAATACCATAATTGTATAGCAAAACAACACAAATGAGGCAGATTTATTGGTCTGAATGTGGTATTCTCGCGCGTATAGTACAGGGATAATCATTTAGGGGTTATCAATATACAAAGTAGAGTGATAAATACTTGGTGTTAAAGCTTTGCATATACACTGTTAAAACGCAGTGTAAAAATGATGTTGAATCTTTTCATACAACTTTAGGTGTAGCATGATAAGTTGTACAAAGAAGGGTTGTGTTAAGCAGCCATTGTTCAAGCGCTGTTGAAACGTGTTAAATCACGTGATAGTTTCGACCGCAAAAACACCGCGTCAAAACCTCTTTTGTCCCTCCGCAAACTAACCGAACCGAGATAGCGCAGTCGGTATAGAGAGTGAGACTTATAACCCAAAGACCCCCGGTTCGAATCCTACCCTTGCCGCTTTTACATCTTGTTTTGTATTTGCTATTTCAACAACGGGATTGTTGAAATTTATTCTAAACAACAGTTGTAGAACAAATTAAAACAACAGTTGTGTAAACTTTACACAACTGGGGTTGTTGAATGTTTTCAACAACAGTTGTATGGTTCATATGTTAAACAGCGGTTGTTGGAAAATGTCAACAAGTTGTTGAATTTGTTTACACATCGTTTTAACAGTGTATTACGTGCAAATTTAAAGGGGTTGTTCAGTTTTGGTATAGAGGGCGCTTAAAGAAATTATTTGGTGTGCGGTAATGAAAAACTGAGTTTAGAATTTGAAAGAGCGCACATTTTAATGACAGAATCAACTTTATTTGATCAAAATCGGTTCAGAAACAGCTGCAGCTGCTGGAATATCCATAAGTATATCAGATTGGAATAAATGTGGGGGACCAATTTGTATTAAAGAAATTAAAATATCTAAAAAGTCTACACATTTTGGTTTCAAATTTTTGTTTGATGAACTCTTTATTGACTAATTATTTTAACCAAGAATCACATTCACATTAATTTTGTTGATAGTGGTTTAAACTTGAGGTGTCTGGAGGGCGCACTTTTGTGATAATTGCTATTTTATTAATAAAAATAGCATTGTAACTTTGCCACGAATATTTTTTACTACCATGCAATCATCATTTAACTATAACTGTTGGTTTTTAATGATAATATACCACTTTTAATTACCAAAATTATATTTTACCAAACCTGTACAATCCCTTTTTTTATTGAGCATAAGTTAGCTGGAGAGTGTCACGTTTTTTTTGGAATAGGTTGAGTCTAAAAAGTAGGTTTACAAACTTTGGTCCAACGAATCTGCAGCTATACAAAAATTAAGAATATTTGCACAAGCTGGTGAGTGTGTATGATTCCATTCGGTCATGGTTGCCTAGTTAGAAATACTATAGTAGCCAACTCTCAATGGAAGGGGGGTGCACTTTTCGGCTATTTTCTGCTCATTTTCCAGACCTTGGGGGTTCGGTCGCAAGAGGGCGCTAAACATGTTTTACTGGGTCAGGACATATAGTTATAAATACTTATAGGATTTGTTTCCTATAAATAATCATTCAACTACTTATATGGTCAGGGCATATACAGTTTTTAGTGTTTCTAGTGTTTCGATACATGTTTTGCTAGGCCGACGGGACATAAAGTTGTAATTATTTTCCTTTATGACCATTTAAAAAAAAAACTTTAGTCGTGTTAGTATATGGTTCGCAATGTTCAGATTAGGTGTTCCGATCATTTCAAGGTAAGCTGGAACAGAGTACATGGGACAAATCGTTTTTTCTGCGATTTCCCCGAAATGTCTATCAAAACTTTAATTTACATAAGTTGAACGAAACAAAAAAGGTATACAACAGTTTTCTCTAAATCCATAACATTTATTTTACAATAAAAGTTAAGTTATTGATCTATTGTGTCGCAATACTGTCTAGCCTTCTTCTCTAAAAATAGACCTAGAATATGGAACTTGGTCATTGGGGTTTATGCAGTGTCGTAGCGAGGGGGGTAGGGCATGAGAACCCCCCCCCCCCCCCCCCGACCCCTCAAGCCAGACAATTTTGTTCTTGCGTTCATGTTTAATAATCAATTAATTAATTTGTATTTACTTCTTTTTTTGTTCTTCTTTTCTTCTTTTTTTCTTTTTTTTTTTTTTTTTGGGGGGGGGGGGGGGGGGGGTTGAATGGCTAATAATAAGGTCCTAAACCTTCCGGGGGCTCCGCACCCTTGGACCCCACCCGAAGCGGCTCGCGCTTGTATTACGCGATCGCGGGTTAGAGACCGCCTGTCTAAACCACTGCGCAGCGGCGGCGTATGCAAAGGTGGGACTCATACGGCTTAGCTCTGGTGGGACTACAAGATCATAGTTGTGTTTGGTTACCAGTCTGTCTGTATAGTCTCCCACAGACAGACGTCAAGCATGTTCAAAGATCAGAGATAAACAGTGGATAAACCCCCCGAACAAGATAGAGTACACAATGGGAACGCTCAATTCACTCTTGTGTGTCAATCGGCCCATACACGGTAAAAGCCCTTTGTGATCCGAAAGAGAATTATCGATTGATTTCGGGTCTTTCTTTCATGCTCATACACAAGGCTTACTACCTAGCGTCGTGTGTTATGGGACGCATTGACTTGGAAACCTACTAAGGGCACATAATAGTATGGACCATGATGTGAAACTTTGATAAGGCTTCGTTTAGTATAGAAAAGAGATAATATTTGGATAATACCCTAACAATGTTAAGTGATCATTGAAGCCATGGAACTATTATGATATGCGGTCAACCGGTCGAGAATATGATTTTGACGTCAAGGTGATATGGGATTAATGTTAATGTGAGTGCTTTACGGAAGGAAGATGATAACAAATTGAAAAGTTCGGGATTGTTTTAGCCGCCTCGTCGAGGAGCGTTCGGAGTCGGAGCGAGCACGCATGGAGCTGCTACAAGCACCACCACCCGCACCGCTGCTCGGCCTCGACCAGCCCGGGTCCTTCCCGCACCATCTCGATGACGGGCTGGCGAGCGACAGCGGCTTCTCCGCGACCGACGACTTTCTGACGACCGCCGACCCGATCGCCGCTGGTTCGGAAATCACGTCGATCACCTCGGCCAAGAGCAGTCTCAAGCCGAACACGCTAATCGATGACGTCGATAGACTTGGCAAGAGCGACGTCGAAGGATACGATGATGACGACGGAGTTGATAACGGTGGTGGTGAAACTATACGCAAACCCCCGGTGGTCTCATTCGCCAACTTCAACGATCACGATGGCGATGAGAGTGATGTGCAGCGAGCGCGACGATATCGAGAGGCGACGCGCTCGCTCCATTTCATCTCGCCGCGGATTAAGCCCTCGTGGCTGGACAACACGTACCAGAAGGCAATAGCCCGGGCCAGGGCAAGACTAGCCCAGGGCCACTGGCCCGAGATACCAGAAGAATGGAGGTTGCCCCACGCACCCCCACCGGCTCGACCAGACTTCACCCGGACAGGACCTCTGAGGTCCATCACCGGACAGTACGCGGAAACGAAGAGGAAAGGGAGGAGGAGACGGAGCGAGACGTTTCCACTTTCCCAATCGGTAAGTTTCTTAATAACTACTTTTATCATGTTGTTGTTGTGATTTGAAACTTAGAAAAACAAAGAACAACATTTGAACACTGAAAATTCAGTCGCTAGAGTAAGTACAATACAATTGAATTAAGTTATTGTCAGCCAATTTAATTTGTAATACAACTCTGACTTTGATGACATAATACGAAAATAGATTAATGTATACATCTTATTGGAATAATTGTTCAACAATTTGTAATTGAAATTAGTTATAAGCTAAGAATCGGTTCAGAAAAAGGTGAATATTAAATTCGAAGACATAACTAATTGAGGAAATGATTGGAATAAACACAAATTATTACTTTTTAGAACAAGAAAATAAACTTCGGACCATTCGTTCGATTTAAAGCAAAACAATAATCGAAGGGGCGCGGAAACATTTCAATATTCATTTCAGTTAGTGTCCTATAATTTCGAAGAAGACAAGTTGCAACATTGTTATTAAATTTTAAATTAGCTCTATTAATTGCAGATGGTAGGAAATTTTTTTTTTATCACAATTCAGTAAGATTTGTTAAGTTTTTAAAAACGACTATATAACTAAGGAAATTAGACATGACAAAGATAATCGACACGTTCCCAATATTGAATAAGAAAAGTGTATCTTCCATTGTTAATACAATTTAAAAAGATGTTTTCATGTTAATAATAATTTGTTGTAGGTAAAAAAAGTGAAGTAAGCGCGACATCTTTTTATCATGTTTAGTAATGTATCTTACGACGGTAACTGATTAATTTTCATAATCTTTTATCTCTCCCATAAAATGTAAATAATACTGATGATACAAATATTGGTTACTTTTCTTATAATTCTCTTAGTTATAAATAATGGCCGATTTTCATCATAATTATTTCATAACAATTTGTTTTCTCCAATCATCAACAACAAATATTGTTACCAACAATATGACTCTAGATTCCGTTCTACTAAATTATTGCGTTTATCGGTCTTTATGCTTATTATAATAACAAAAAAGTTCAGTCCCTCATCGGTATAATAATTATATCTGTATCTGCAACTGATTACGGCCTTATAATGTCAAGGCTTATGTGTTGTTATGTTTGTTTTTTTGTTTTTTTAATTTGTACGGTCAGAATCAATTAAGATTTGATGTCAGATACAAGAGCGTTAGTTGTATGGGCGTCTTGTATATCAGTTGTACTATCTTCTAATGTAGAATACACCAGTCGGTGAAAACTCATGGTTTGGGCTAAGATAAGAGCGAAAATCATCAACCAAAAAAAGAACAAAGTCATGCATCGGAGAAGAGTTACACGTAAGGTTTTCAAACAAAACTACCAAAACTTAGATATGTTGAAATCATTTTTGTGTAATCCTTACGACTTTCCTATTACCATGATTACTAGAAGTATTAGGCCATCATATACATAATTGTGATCCACCCAAAATTGGACAGTTGCCGTTTGATACTATACCCAATACCTAAAACATCATTTAAAAAAAATAATAATAACATTAATTATGATCATAATACTCTCGTGGCTGAGTATAATACCAATTATCAAACTCATGCACAAGGCACACAGTTTGTATGTTTGTTTTTTACATAACGGTGGACCGTTAATCCGCCTTATTTTGATCATGTTTTGACGCTGCCTTGAGGCTATTTAAACAGCTTTACTCGGTCGTCAAAAGAAAGATTATCCCAAATCCATGAATCCATGCGTTTTGTTTTTCCGTAACTGTTGTCAAAAGACCGGTAGCCAGAAATGAATCGCAAGGAGGGGCGTATTGGACGTGAAACGTAGGGGGTGGGGGCGCATAGGATATGAAACGCGGGGAGGGGCGTATGGGATGTTGAATGATCGAGAGCGGTTTATGGAAACGGGGGGGGGGGGATATACACGGGATATTACTGGCATTACCGACATCACCAGTCTTGTCAGAGGTTATAAGTGACTGCTAATGTATTTGTTTATTCGCCCCCTAAAGGGGGGGGGGGGGGCTTACGCCGCATCAGCCCTGTCCTGGCTACGCCGTGCCTTCTTTCTTTCTTCCTACCTCAGAATGTTTATTTTGTTTGTCTTCAAATTGTTCCTGATCCGATTTGCACAACGCCTTATTTGCTCTGATGCCCACCAACGCTCTGTCGACTATTGTTTTTTTGTTTCTTTGCCTGTAGGTATTTTGGAAAAGGGGGGACTTCAGGTATTGAAGCATCCTTCAGGCAAGGTCTCGTGTCTTAATCTTCCGCCTTTTGTGTATTTTGCAACGTCTCCCCTACTCTACATCTCTTCATTATGATTATGTTTATTTATAGTAATTATTGATTATTTTGTTATGCATGTGTTTTTTCGATTTGTCAAATCGAAATACAAAACATACGTTTTCATTTATTGATATTCATACCTTGGCCCCGTTGCAGGAAGAGATGCAATCGATTGTAAAGTTGCAATTAATTGTAAGTCCGATCATGTGACCAAATGCGCACATCTGATTGGTTCAAATGCGCACATTTTCTGACTTGCAATTAATTGCAACTTTGCAATCGATTGCATCTCTTTCTGCAACGGACCCCTTGTCACCTATCTATAGACCGCTTCTGGGCAATTCCACGCCAAATGAGCCAAAAGTAGAAAAATCCAATGAGGATTATTTCTAAACTTGTTTATTTTTTCTGGATTATTTGTTCATAAATCATGATCACATAATGATATCTTTCCGTTTACATGATTAAAAAAAATATGGGTCGTCTCCTGATAGAACATTTTAGGGAATGGACTATGAGCCAAAATTACATGATAGTCCTATTAACTTCACAGAGATTGGATCATAACTAAAGGACTTGAAAATCCATGTCCATTTTGCCGTCCTTCCGTTACCGGCCTGATTAGTGTCCATATCTAATAAACGTAATGTAAACAAAAATATTAAAAACAATAGGAAATCAAAGGTGTCCCACCAAGAGTCTCAGAAATGTAATTTACAATGATAAATCATAAGCAGGATTCTAGAATTATTTGATTTAATTTCAAAAATTGCGTCTGAATGTCCTTCCGTTACCGTGGAATTGCCCTTTTGTAATGTATGCAAATAATATGCGTATGACGTCAGACTCCCCGTTGGCAAGCTTAACAATAGTAACTAGGTCCGGCAAGCTCCGGCTCCGTACCTATTATTGCTTATTCCCTATCCGTGAATGGTGAATAGGCGAAAATAAGGCCTTTAATTTTTTTTTCTTCGTATAACTACCCTTGAACAGTTTGCCTTTCGCATGTCACATTATTATGGCCGACTAATGACAGAAAATAATTTGACTTTTTTTTTGTAATGCGCTCGCAGTGACAGTGCTTGAATCAATCTTTACATTATTCGGCATCCACTTTCTTCTGGGATTGTAATGTCAATCATGTAGTTGTTTAAGTTTATACAAGAACTAATTTACATAGATATTATGGACGTAACAATCACCCTATTTTGTTTGGATTACCTGATATTTGATTACGCCAAAAGCTAGACAGGGTCATGTATACCTCATCAAGGTATATATACTATGGTGTCATTATAGGGACATTTTGGCAAATATTTGGCCAAATTATACACATTTTGCCAACATTTGGCAAAATGTTCGACAAATTTTTATTATACAAATAATTATACATTATAAGGCATGTAAGGTACTAATCGATTCATGTTACTAGCACATGCTTCATATAATATAATGAATTTTACAAACATGATGTATTCTCCATAGACCCTAGCCCGAGTATTTTCGGGACCAGTCCTGAATTGTTTACATTTTAAAGCAAATCTCCCTTGTACAGTCGTACAGAACAGATGCACGTCGTTAGTTGGTGCTATGAAAGATAAACTTAGGGCAAGATTTCTAACATTCTTTGCTAGCATAATATAGCAAAAAGCTGCATCACTTCAGTGATCCCTCGCATATATCCCCAAGTTGATTTCTATCCTTCGGGTTTATGTCAGGTTTATAATAGCTTCTGACCACACGAGCAATGAAAATTAAGGGGTTTCAGGGACGAGCACCGTACTAGGGTTTTCTATAGCTTAGTCGGTAAGAGCACTGGTCTAGCAATCCGGAGGTCTCGGGTTCGAATCCCGTTTGAATCCCATTTTCTTTGCTATTTTTCAATCACATTATACATTTCTGGTCAGTTTCTCTATTATGTTTGAACTAGCATAATATACATACAATTTGAAAATTTTATAGCGAATCTGTATATATATATTAAGTCTATTTGCGAGAAGTAAACGATTCATTCAACCTTGCTTCCTGCCGATCGATCGAGTGCCAAGAAACTGCACGATCGATCCATGAGACGTTATCGATTGACACATTGTAAATTCAAAGGAGCAATGTGTTACGTTATTCGATGATGGGCCTTGTGCGGTGTTTGTGTCTATTATTGTACGGAGGACGTGCGCTTATAAGGTACATGAATCAATTAGTATTTAATACCTTACATAATGAGACATTAATGACGCTTTTTATCGCAATTTTGTAAACCAATCCAAAAGAAATCGTCGCATTTGAATATACTGCAAATTTAGTAAGATGTTTTGTAGTCTTGAAAGCAGAAATATGTTACTTTATTCAAAGATGGACCTTGTTTGTAACTTTTATCCACGACTCATATATATATTTATTCTAAAAAGAATAAATGGGCCCGATAACCATGCTGATAACCATGATAACTACACTTAAAACTAAAAGTAGCTGGTGTCCAAGCATCATTTGAATCCTGTACCACTGTGAACTATTTGTCACCTTCTAGATGCATGTAGTATCCTTATGGTTCAAGAAGAAATATATATATTTTCTGATTTCTGCAAAAAGAGACACACTGTCTATATATAAGTTGTTTGTAGATTTTGTTTTGAAGAGTAGTTTTATCGCAAAACTAATAAGGGGACGATTTACATCGATCGAACAGAACGATCGAATGGGCTTGTTTTTGTATTTGTTTGTCTTCAGAGCCATATAAACAGGGTTGATCAGCTGCATAATTGACACAACTATAGTAAAGATGTTTTCAGAATAATTATGATTTGTAGGATGTGAAGAAAAATTATAATAAAACTCAGGAAGAAAAGGGAATGAGTGTGACATGTTTTTACAATTTTTAAAAAATTCCCAAATCTATGTAAAATAAAGAGCGTTTAATCAGCTGTTATTGTTGCCACTATCGTCACGAATATTGACGACATGTTTATCGATTGCTGTCCGCATTCAAAGAAGAAGCATTATGTTTCTCCATTGGGGAGGGGGACACAGACTGAGACAGCATCCCCTTCCCCTCCCCTCGCGGCCTCCCGTGGCGGAATCAAAATAGAGAAATACATAAAATCACGTTGTTGTTGTTTTTGCTTCAGGCTGTTCCCAATATTGGAATCCCCCCCCCCCCCCCCCCCCTCTAACCCAATTGCCCTTCCTTCCCATTGACTCACTTTTGATGCTTGTGTGTTAGCTTTGCATTGCTATAATGCGCGGTGTCAATAACGTCTTTAACACAAAAAATATCAACAAAATAATAGATACCATGTGGCGTTATATATATCGGGATAGGACCGCAGAATGCCCGTATGCTCCTTATGCAAAATATTATAATAATAAATAATAATAATTAACAGTTTTTATATAGCGCATAAAACATAGTGTTTAAACATGTCCCTATGCGCTGAAGAGAAAAAAACATAAAAAGACAACACAATACAAATAGAAGATTTACTTGGTTTCAAACAAAAATGCATTAATTAGATATTAAATAAGTATGTCTTTAAAGCAATCTTAAACCTATCAATGGTATCAATATTTTTCAAATGTTCCGGGAGATTATTCCATAGGGTTGAGGCAGTGCACTTCTGTCTACACGGTGGGGCATGGGAGACTGGGGTGGGGTGGGGTGGGAGGGGAGATTGAAGGGGTTATGCGGGTCCCCCTATCTGCATATTATTATGTTTGATCCGCGTCACTATAACATGAATGATTTATGGTTCACCATGTTGAATTAATATACAGGGTTTGCTATATATAGTATAAGCCTATAAGATACATTAGGAGATGTATTAACATAAATTACATTTTTTGTAATAGATGTTTTGGAGTTCAACATGCCCCTCATAATTACAAATATACCGCAATCGTATATAAGATGCATTTATCCTTTCCGCGATAACCATTTGATATTTGCGGCGCCTTTGAATGTTTGAACAAATAAATGGCGCCATACAAATGATGTGGATCATCATCATCATCATCAACTATGAACTCGGTGCGTTTTAATCACGTCTCATCATGTTTTGATGAGGAATCAATGTTCATTACTACTTAACTATGGTTCAAGTACAATGATGATCAAAATAACTCAGTATATCATGCCGGACATTATAATTGGCATGTTTGTAATTACTTGTTATCCGTGTTCGTTGTTTTTATAGGCTTACGACCGTGGACGTACTTTGGAACCAAAATTATTTATTGATGACGCATAAGAATTTATTCGAATGACCTATATGAAAACGTGCGTTACATTCGTAAGCATTTAATGTGCGTTTTTACTGCAGCGGCAACAGATTTAAATTTCATCTGAGTGTTTTTTATGATGTATAATTATGGCTCTATTTATTTTAAAGTGTAACTTCTTGACGAACAGCGTAACTATTATTCTTTTAAATAAGATAATTGGAATATTCTTCACCAAAGTTATATAGATTTGTATTATTATATTTTCAATCACCACAACATGAATGAATGAATAATAATAATAATAATATATTACATTTATATAGCGCTTAATACAATCTTTATTACCAATATGTTCAAATATGTTAGCTACAATATGTCCGCAGAACTTATCTATATATTATTAATAATTATAATAATTTCGCAGAAATATGATAATATTACATGATACAGATATTTACTTTCACATTTGTTATTTTGGTTAAGTTTTAGTTGGGATGTATGATTTTTTGTTTATGATTTACTTTCGCCTACTAAAGTTCTTACAAAGGATCATAAATGATAATAAACGACAACGTGAATCGACATTGACCGTGTGATATAAAACAAAAAGTAACAAAAGTCTTTATTTGTTCAGATATTATACATAAGTACATTTAGGAAACACCGTCTATTAGTATCTTTAGTTTAGGTCTCCATACATATTTCATACACATGTATTCGATTTTGTACACATTTGTACCGTTCATTCCTCTTTGCCGAAGTCATATACGTACATGTAAGTGTTTGAAAATGGATGCCCGATGAATCACTCTTTAAGAGAATTCTGTAAAATGAGAGGATTTTGGTAACAATTTGTGGTATGTGCCCCCGGGTCCCCCCGGTGTGCAAAGTTCAGTCACTCTTGCCACAAAACCTGAGGAAACAGATCGGACAAAATTGTACAAGAAAATAAAACATTAAGATCGTATTAAAGTTTTACAAGTATGAAATTATTAATCTCTGTCCAAGTTATCCTGTCTACGTAAATTATGATTTATTTTGTCAAAAACTGACAGGTGAGTAGGAATACGTGACTGAAATTTGAACCCAAATCCTGTTCTATATTTGTCGGGACATTTGGAATTCCATTCATTCGCGTTCATCGTATATATATGTGCCACTGGTGACAATATTGTTCAAAAGGCCAGCGAAAGTAATCGGGCAAAAGCATGGTAAAAAAACACATTCAACTTGTAAGTACTATAATTGTCGAGGTTATTACTGTAAATACAGTGTATTTGTGGGCATGTGCAAAAAGTGATGAATGGTTGATAATGTTTAGTATTGTTGTGATCTGATATGTCCACTGAGTTATAATCACATATATGGCCAAGTAAAAAGCGAAAATGCAAAGTGATATTCGCTTAGCTCATTGCATTGACTTCGTACACAGTAATACATTTCCAGTGGATAATTACAAATCTGAACACTTCAGACATAAATATCATTTTGAAGAAAGAGAAATTCGAAAAACCTAAACCTATTCCTTGCTTCTATTTGTTAAATAAATGCGAATAAAACAAGGTATGAGAAGACCACTAGAGTAATAAGTAAGTTTGATTTGGATAATGTTACTAGAACCCTTTAATTTAATATGTGAAATTTTAAACCCTCAATCCTGATCTGTACCATGGGACTTTGGATTTCCGTAGATTCAAGTTCATGACATTATTGTTCAAAAAGTCAAATAAACTTGCAAGGGCTCAAACCTGACTAAAATAAACATGCATTAAACTCCCCCTGAAACACTCACTACGTGGATCCAGACACAGTCACTGAAATGGGTGCGAGCTTGCCAGGGTGATCGTCTCACATGGATTCAGTCATGACGTACACCATTATACGGGTGGGTGTAGGCGAGTTCGCTTCGCACCGTAGCGTCACGGTCTCCAGGCAACAAGACTGGTGATCAATTCTCGTGCGTGTATTAATATATTACAAGTATTACGCTACATGTTTATATAGTAGTCTCCCCTGCCGCTTGGTCCTCACCTACATTTGACCTATTCGGACTACTAGTCCCATTCGCCATTCCCCCTTTTAAAAAAAAAAGGAACTTTCACATAAACAATAGAATAGGAAATTACCGTTGACCGGGGTAATAATAGTCAACCAAAGCGCTATCATACTTATCATTCACAGAATTTAAAAAGGTATACTCTTCGTGCTATTACAGTGATACTTTTGATTGCTTTTTAAAAACAAGTTTGGGTTTCAAACGTATTCAATGTTTTAAAGAAATCATTTATAGTGACTCAACATATATCGCCCAGAAAATGATTGTTTTTCTTCTGAATCTCTGGGGGGGGGGGGGGGGGGGGGCGTGGGAACATCCCCACCATTATGTTGGTAAATGATAATTACATAAGGACAACAAGTAAGAAATACAAAGAGTATGCACCGATAAATTTATGTGATATCCCAATTTACAATTACATTGTTCCGTAATCCGGTGTATAATGCTACGCTGTGCCACTTCCTTCATATTCAAAGCTAACCACTGACTCAGTCATGTCAGTTTGGTTTAGTTTCCAGTATGATATGATATCATGTATGATATGAACTATTATTTAAAAACAAATATTCTTGTACACACAATCATTTGCAAAAACTGGTACATGTATGTCCCTTTAAGTCTGCGTTAACCTTACACGTAGTGCAAATAAGGAAGTGGATGTGGGGCGTTCAATAGACGCTGTGCACAAAATCATTGGAGCCTATGAATTCGATATGCTTGCCCGACCCTCAAGTGCACTAGCCTATACATGCACTATAATAAGACTTAGTATAAATGTGACTGTCTGCTGGTACTGAACTAATAATATTAGCAATCTGAACCGCAGACGAAGTGTCAGAGGGGGTATAGCTCAGTGGTAGAGCATTCGACTGCAGATCGAGAGGTCCCCGGTTCAAATCCGGGTGCCCCCTTGAAAGATACTTTTATTTCATTTCGATGCCTATGTTAGTGATAATAGATGTGTAACTTTGAAATCATGACATTAAAAGCTTGGTTATATTGCCATAATTTCCTATGACGATTTTGGAGATCACTGTAGATTTACATATCAAAAAGATATTTTGTAATTTAAACAAAAAAGATAAAGCAAGTCGCAAATCACAAAGTAGCTGTTAAAAATCAAATATTATTTTTATATTACCAACATGTCTGAAAATCAAGTTATTGGAGGAATTAAAAAAAATACTTCATAAAAAAGTTGTTTAACCGTATAGGCCAAATATGACCTTTCAAATTTGAGTCACGTTATAATATCGCTAAATAATACAAGATTCTTAAGAAAAAAAGAATATATAAATTGCTTGTTGGTCATGTTGCTGGTCACACTGTGGTTATTCCATGAACATCCAATTGATCTTCGGACTTCGGACTTTGTGTCGTAATTACTCAACTGTTTTATTGCTTTCTGAATTATATTGACATTGCAAGTTGGAAAGGCAACGCCGTTATTTGGTTACCATGGTATCCAAGAACTGTATAAGTTTGACGCGACCACACTTCGTATATATTGTCTCATGCCGTCGCTTATAATTATTATCATGGTTGATATGATGACATTTCAAGCTAATAGGAGATCACGATAACGTGACAGTTGCCACGGTATCCAATAAGTCATGAACACAATAATTATGTAAAAGTAAGTACTAAAAAATAGGGGGGGAACAGAACAATACTACGAACACAATGATGCAATTTTAGAAGATTTGCATAATACTCTCTTATAACCAAGTCAGATCGTCTTGAATGTGAACAGTAATAATGCCATGTGCGACATTTAAAATGACATAACAGCATAATGGGGATATTTGTTTGTTTTATTGAACATTTGGCGCACCTGTTTTATGCACAGACCGATTCAATGAATTACGCGCTGGCAGTACGTAATTCGAAATATCACATGCAAATTTACATTATTCATAGACTAGTTAATATCGTGTGGGTGGTTTGCAGAGAAGATATTGTGGAATGCCATATTTTACCATAATTATTCATAACCCATCCGAGTTTTCTATTGATTTATTGCATGAAAATCTTGGATACAGGTTCTTTAAATCTGCGATGCGTTGCGTCGCAACGGTCTATTGACACACGCATTGGGTAAAAACAAATGTAGACTAGTGATTAGCGATAAAAACCCAGCCGGGTCGCTTTTGTCAATATTAGATTTGGTTCTTTGTATAAATAACTATTAATATTTTTATAGCACAATCAACTATAATGTAAAACCAAAATGTTAGCTTGTAAGATTACTTTGGGGGAACAATATCGCTATCGATTATACAATTTTCGATTCCCACGATTTAACTTTTAACATAATTGATATTGGATATACATGTAAATTATCATAAAGGATTCGCAATACTACCATAACCATTATAACGTTGATATTTCCACACCAAAATAATTATACGGAATAGAACATCATCGATTGTTAGATTAATACTGTTGACACTATTTTATTATCATAATAAAACCAATAGTTAGAGGCACAAAACAAACTACAGTGCACGTATCTTTGCTACAACGCACTTGAAAGATAATTTGACGCCTAGTCGTATTTGCCCAGGAACATTTATTACCTGATATTGTTTTGGCTCCCACTAGCATGACTAGCAAGTATGATTAGTAACTTTTGTAAGCTTCTTCAAATTATCTAAACAGTTATCAGTATTATTGCAAGATCGTGACGACTTCCACTATTGTCATGACTGTGCCTTATTTTAGTGATTGTACAATAATACATAGTTTTTTTACACTAATTGTCAAGGGTTTGTGGTTTTGAAATTCAAACAAAATTAGGCAAAGTGAGAATAGTATATAACTTTATAAAATCACACAATTTTATATTTAATTATTTCAAATTTCCTGCAATAAATAATTAAAACTATCAAATAAAATATACCGTATATAGCACGAATCATTAAAAATCTATTACGCTTTAAAGGGGCTATGCAATGCGAATACATGTTGACTTCTATTTATCTGTATAAGTGTATACATCAAATATTTGTAAACTGTTTAACCGAAATATGTTTTGTTGATTTTAAAATATGTTTGCAATTATTTTGTTTATCTTGCTATGGCAAGCCTAAGCCCCACCTCTCTAGAGTGAAATTATGTATATGACCTCATCTGTCAATCACAACTCAGTTACTTGTAAGATGAACAATGCACCTTCGCCCAGGCTGAGCGCCTGCTCACAATAGTATCACATATTTGAATACACTTCCAACCCACACAATTTCAATTTCAATAGCAGTTGCTACGTGTATGTCAGAAAACCTCAACCATCATAAGGACAAGAAAAGCACTGATAAGCTATTGACATCACTGGTCAGCTTACATTAGATGGAAAAGGAGAAGGACAAAAAGAATATGCTTACAATAGCTGCATGCCCTGCATGGTTCCATACAATAGCTTGTCAGAGCATTTCTTGTCATAATGATGGTTGGGCTTTTCGCACATAGCAACTGCTATTGAAATTGAAAGTGTATTAGTTGGTCGTGTATTCAATCATGTGATACTATTGTGAGCAGGCGCTCGTCTTTGGTGAAGGTGCATTGTTCATCTTATAAGTAACCGAGTTGTGATTGACAGATGAGGTTACTTGCAGAATTTCACTCCGTAAACATTTTTTGTGGGCGTTCCCAATTTGAATGTTCAAGTTGATTTCTATTTTCATTGACTTTTCCATTGAAAAAATAATTATTTTAATTGGAATCCACGTGAAAAACTATCCCTGATAGGCTAAAAAATGTTTTTTAATGTGATTTCTATGACATAGAACCTTTAATAAATCTCAAAGAAGGTATATAAAACTATACATGTATCCACTAATAATGTCCACTGTGGGTTCTGTTTCAATGCCCTAACCTTCAGACCTCCTTACACGCACACAAAGGGAACAATAATAAAATACTATGGAACCTTGGCGTAGTGCAATATAAATAACTAAACCAAATTGTAGTGTATTATATTTACATACATAACTCACTATTTAAACACGAAATTTAAAAAAAGAAGAGGAAAAAAAGCAAGATCGTGACGACTTCTACTATTGTCATGACTTTCCCTTATTTTAGTGATTGTACAATAATACATAGTTTTTGAGGTAAATTAAATCACACAACTTCTTATTAGTTAACAATAATAATGTTGTTCCAATGCTCTCTCTATTGAATCTATAGAACAATTTTTAATTTCCAAGAAAAAGTCTGACACGCACAAATTGTCAATAGCATTGGTATTTAAAAATTGAAGTAACGTGCTTCTCGATTGCCACATTCGTGTTATTTGTGCCAAATACATACGACAATCCCTCCCATTTAGTGTATGTTGTTATTACGGAATGTGTAGATAAACGAGGGTGGGGGCGGGGGAGAGTATACCCCCCCCCCCCCCCCCCCCCCCACCATTCCTCCTCTTAGAGAGTATGGTTTCTCACATAGCACCTCTGTGGGGAAGGGAATGAAAATATATGAAGATATTTGTATAACTATATGAGTATTTTCTATTCATTTAATTCGGTTCTGCTGTGTTGCTTTTGATAACGTATAATCCATTGCTCCATCATATTTGATAATGTAGAAATAAATAAATACAGGCCAAACCAAATTATTGTATTGGAACAGGAACCCCCCCCCCCCCCCCCCCCGTCGCCCTATCTCGGTTGACCCCCTGGCTACGTCATCATTATCGACCCAAAAGTGAAAGTTGTTGTCTCGAGAAACCTTGAACGTATCCCGTTTTCACCTAATGAGGTAAAGTCACGCCGCTAAAAGCCCGATCCTTCACACCTCGTGGGAGTCCAGACAATTAGAAGTCTGGTCCCATTCTAGTTTTGTTTAATTAGCATCCCGACGCTATGTTGACGGAAAGTTCCTAATTTATTGTTGGAGGGAAAGTTTGATACATCTTGTTGGTCGATCACAGCCACAGGGTTTGTTTTTCCCCCGGTGTCACAAGGCTGGATAGATTGGGGAGGGGGTCAGGGGAAAATTACACCCCTTCCGTCCCAAAGCACCGCCCTTTCCTCAAAGAAGGGGAAATTAAATTAATATTATTTGTATTTGTATTCGTATTTTCTTAGGGGGGCATATGTAGGATGCTCCGTCGTATGATTGCCCCCTCTCGTCTTTGTTATTACCTCCCCCCACCCACTCAACATTTTTGAGTTCCCCTCACTACACCAACTACAAGAAGTTCGTATGTATCTAGACAATTATACCTGGATGGAGTAAAATGTGTGTATAATTAGTTTAGTCAAATGTAGTTTGTACGTCATGTCAAAATACACTGTCCAACATGGCCGCCCCGGCTATAGGAACGATTGGAGGATCTTCTGTGTCATTTTACGAGTTTCGTTTTCCAGTTGTTAAAACAATTTATGTGGTAAAATTATTGTTATGATTAATTACAATTAAGCCAGTTTATGTGGTATTATAGTATTATTTTGTGCATTCCAGTTAAAACAATGGTATGATATTGTGATGTGTAATTACAATTAAGCAAGAATGTGTGGTTGTATTACATTATATATTCCAGTTAAAACAGTATTATGTGGAATGATAAATTATTATGATTATATTTTTAATCAAGTGGATGTGTTTTTTTCCTTATTTTTCAGGACTCGAAGATCCATTCTAAACAACCCGTCCTACCACACATTGACAGGTAAGTTCATTTCAATTTATTTTGATTCCTATTTATACAGTGATAAAATGTACATTCACATGCCGAGTTTGAAATCGCTAAATTAAATACATTACATACTGAAAATGGAAGTATAAGAAAGCTAAGACACCAATCATCACCATCAATGAAGCTATTATACTTCGAAACATGAGATAAAATGAATTAGTACAATGATAAATATTTCCCCATTCCCTTGGTACAAGGAGCGTGAAATTTCATTCCATGTTTACAAACACGTCGCTTAAATGACACATTGTTTTGTTCTATCGAAGTATAAATACTTGTATATACATGTATACATTCCAACATGAGTGAAATTAGAACCCGTATTTATAAGCAAGATATAAGCAAGATATATACTGCATGTCAATCACTATCAGAAAATCTTTCTTGTTATGTATAACTTTGGGGATCTTGTTATATTCGCCTGGAGAAAATGGTGTTGGAATGAAAGCTATCTTGAATTTTAGAAGAAAAAAACAAATAGTATTAACTAAAGAAAGTTTCATGTCGTTTGAATACTAACAGTTGAGGATCATTTACGATTTGGAAACCAAATCCATGGCAACCAATACTTGTATCATGTTTATTACGCGTTTTCGACAATCAGCGTAACCATGGTAACAAGCTCGAGCTCGTAATGATAAGAAGTAACTCAATGAATAAAATTAAACATGTATGCCTGAGATCATATACGGTACTACATACAACATTTATTCCATTCTTCTATGAAATGTCGAAATGTTCATTACAAACAAATCTGATTTAATACTTGTATAATCAGTATAATCACAATTATCACAAAAATAGTGTTTAGCTACCCCTAATTTCTGCATGCATATTTCTTAACGAACCCCTTCTCCTTAAATTATAAATTGTTTCTTACTTTGTTAATATTTTTACTTCAAAATGCATAGCTCTATAAAGCCAAACCTAATCTTGATCAAAATTCCACCTTTTGAAATCATGAAAATTGTTACCCCTCCCCCCCTTTTCTTTTCTTTTTTTTTACAGACTTTACGACAGTCTCTTCGCGAACCTTTCCGAGACCTACCCCGCCCATCTCCTGCGGAAGCGATGGGAGGTGTCCGCCGGGACCGCCAGCGTCCCCTCGCTGGTCGATGGGGGTTCAACAGCTTCAGCGCATCATCATGATCATCATGATCATGCTGCAGCTGTTAGTGCCGATGGTCGAACATTTCTTGCCTTCACCGGCTCTGCGAGCCTCCACCCCAAGGAACTCACCCCGACGGTCCGGCGGGACGACAACGCTTCCGTGTCAGGTCCTCCCAAGCTGTGTCATGGCTGCGCGGCCGAGCTTAGTAAAAACGGACATATCAAGGTTGGTGTACATTAAATTTGATATAATATTGACTTATTACTTTAATTATTTACTTATTAGTGTTTTCATGTATTTTTATTTTTTACTTATTTATTGCAGCGTTTTTTTATTTAACCGCCATTTATTTTATTCATTCATTTTTTTTTTATTATTATGTTATAGTCAATAATTGAATATGATGAACAATTTACATATAATCCGATTCGCTAATAAAACAAATGTTTCACTTCATTCAGTTGTGCTCATTTCATAATTTCATGAATACTATGAAACGTAAAACAAAAGTATTATCTTCAGTATAATTTAAGGCAGTTACCACAACCTGGAATACATTTCTCTACATATAGGTTCCCATGTTCTACGTCGACACCGATCACCGCGAAAGGGATGGCGAGGTGGGCGTCGACATCGAAACGGCGCGACTGGTTCCTCAGAACGACCACGACCACGACAAGGGGAAAAACACCCTAGCAACGAGCCGCGTCTGCTATGGCTGCCCCCTTAGCAACACGCCCCAGTAAGTGCATAGCTCCTTTCTAAGCGCAACTCTTCTTCCTCATCTTCTCCTGAACCCCACATGCAGCTCATCCTTTTGTACCATTGGAAGCAAGAATAAATTGAAATTGAAATTGAAAAATTCAAAAAATTGAAGTCAATCATATTCGGAAGTACAGGGTGGCCTAAACAATGTTGAATACTTTGTATAATTATTTGTTTAATTTGCATGTGTGGAATCTACATTGTTTGCTAAATGGTATTAACGATTAATGAAAACTGAAACAGAACTATTCTGATAATACTGTGGTCATGCAACTCAAGATTATGAATATGGTAATTATGATAATGACCTTGATGATGATGTCGATGATGATGATGATGATGATAATGATGGTCATGATCATGATCATGGTGATGGTGGTGATGGTGATGATGATGATGATGATGATGATGATGATGATGATGATGACAAATGGATATTAGCATCAATGCCAGTATTCACTGTTTCACTATTATTTTGTATTACAGAACATTAGCATAGTTGCAACTAACTTTGTTTTTATTATTTTGTGCTATTTTCAATTCTTTAGCAAATATTGCAATCTTTATCGTTACACTTGTACTCATTGCATCATTGACATCCCTGTGTATGTCTCAGTGTTCACGTGACGAAGCCTCGCCGAGTTGGCGGTGGGTTTGTGATGGTGGACCGGGCCGTCGTCCGCCAATCGAAGGACGCCGTCTCGCCCCAGCCTCCCTCCGATTACATCTCAGGTATTTAAACGCCAAGCTGCTTATTTTTTTTTTTTACGAACGGAACATTTGTCGCTAGTTAAATATCATAATTCCATATTTTCACATGTAATTTCACTCAGCCAAAGCTGCTTTATAAACCGTGGCATGTCATCACGTTAGTATTCCACTTCCTTCGTCCATGTTCATGCAGCAATGCCACAATTGTTTTTCATTTTAAAATCAAACATTCCGTTTTATTATTTGTTACAATTTCATAATTTCATGATGTGTTAAATTGGTATCACACGACATTCCATAAACATAAACGCCCATTTTTAACACTACACTGTTAAAACGATGTGTAAACAAATTCAACAACTTGTTGAAAATTTTCAACAACCGCTGTTTAACATATGAACCATCCAATTCTTGTTGAAAACATTCAACAACCCCAGTTGTTTAAAGTTTACACAACTGTTGTTTTAATTTGTTCTACAACCATTGTTTATAATAAATTTTAAACAACCCTGTTGTTGAAATAGCAAATACAAAAATGATTGTACATGTACTATAAAACGGTAAAGTCGGAATCGAACCGGGGATCTTTGGATTATAAGACTAGCACGCTTCCGTCTGCGCTAACTCGTTTTACTTGGTTTGCGGTGGGACAAAAGGGGTTTTGTCGCGATGATTTTGCGGTCGAAACTATCACGTGATTTAACACGCTTGAACAATGGCCGCTTTACACAACCCTTCTTTCTACAACTAATCATGCTACACCTAAAGTTGTATAAAAGATTCAACAACCATTTTTACACAGTGTCTTTTTACACAGCGTTTTAACAGTGTACCGTGCACTATACAACTATTTTGTTAACATGTTGACACATCCTCATTCATGACCACACATCGTTCATTCGTACACATATATTATACGCTTCCACATTTTCGCCCCTAAAATCATCATCACTACAAAATTAAAGCTGACATGTCGTCCCACGATGGCGACGTCGAAAGCAACGGCGACGACAACGACTACCCCGATGATGTCAACGAAGACTTCCTGAACGTCAGGAAGCTGTCGGACCCAGTCCTGCCGCTGCCTTCGATCCCGCGGACGAAGTCACTTCAGATCCCCGACTGGATTGTAGGAAGGATGCGGGAGGGGCCCGAGGCGCAGCTGACGTTACACGAACGTGAGTGAAAAAACAATTCAATGTATTGCGAAACTAAAATCAAAAGTGAGAGACCAAAATTAATGATAACCACGTCAATTATGACGTGTTAACTGTGTACACAGAGAATAACTTTTAAATTGTTACAGTATAAGGAAAATTAATAGCAAATATGTATACGAGCTTGCTTTATAATAACGAAGCCAAATTTTCATAATTTTGTAAAAACGCCTATATCTGTTTACTGTAAAATTTCCAGTCCCTTCGAGATTCTGTAATTCCAGTATACTTTAATTATCACCCACCTGGCTCCTGTATAAGCAACGGGGGGTTTTGTTTCTATTTAATAACTCTTGCATTTTTTCTTTGTCTATTCTCCAATATAGAAAATTGTTACGCGTGTATGGAAGGTAAGTGGTTTGAAACACAATTTTTTTTTTTTTTTTTTTTATTGATTTGAATTCTTACAACTAAATATCAAAAATATACACACCTCGTACCTTTCGAATGCATATTTTGTATAAATCCCAATGACATTTCCTTGGAAATTATCACCTATTTCGTTCAAAGTTGTCCGCAATGGTATGATGTTTTAAATAAAGACATGGACAAAATGCATTTATTATCTTTACTTAAATTGAATTGAATTTAATTTAATTGAGCACAATTTGATTTTTTTTAAATAACAGCTTAAAGGCCGATACATAGTAAATGCACAATGACATCGAACATTCAAAGAAAATAAAATAATAACGGAAATGTGAAAAAAAGGGTTTGAGATAACATTAATAATAATAATAATAATAATAATTGCCCATTTTTATATAGCGCTTTATTACAGTTTAGTCTCAAAGCGCTCGGAGCATCATTACCGTGGCTTTAGCCGAGCAGCCTTATTCAAGCGCTCAAGCATTTCAAGGAATTCCTGTTAAGTACCCATTTACTACACCTGGGTTGGAAGCAGCAAATAAGTATTAATGACCTATAAAATAAATAAATTGGACGTCATATTATACAACAACAACAACAACAACAACAACAACAACAACAACAGCGGCCAGAGTACGGATTTTAAACCATTTTGATTATGATGTACCCAAATTATACTTAAATGTATGTTTCAAGTTAACTACAATATGTATACTTCTTTTATTTTGTGTTCATATCAATCCACCTGTCATTCATGACGTCATCACAGCTGTCAAACGCTATTGGCCAGAATACTTCACGTCCAAGCAGGCCGAATCGGACGAATCTACTTCCGGGGTCGGCACCTCCATCGCATCTGAAGGTTCATTATCATGATTTATCATACATTTTCATGGCATCATTTTGAATTACAAATGTTTGTTTTTATTTTATTAGAAAAAAATTGTCATTCGTTTCATTTCAATTCACAAGAAACTCATATTATTGCATTCGTGAATGTTGCCATCATTGACAAAGTCGCATCACAGCACATAATGATTGAATATTATCCATCGTAAAATGTTGAAATATATGTTTTTCCATAATTGTAATAGAGTAGATGTAATCTGTGTTTGTAATTGTGTTCCTCATTGTGATTACATTATCGTGACTTATTGCAACGAACAGTTACAATTCGTACCACCCTGTTGTAAATAATTGTTTACGCGTATCAACATGAATTTTAAAATCCATGAATTATAATTAATGTACATCTAGTTAGCACAAAATTGTTTAATATATCTGTGTTATACTTAGTGAAAATCAAAACTCACATGTTCGTGCAACTGAGTCATTCGAGCTGGTAGTATGTGAATGTTTGAAACAGTTATTACGTCTTATACATGACTGGATTATAGTAAGAGTTTTCAATTGAAAAAACAATATTATGATTCATTGATAATTAATTTAAAGATAAACTATTTTCATACCATAGTTCAATTTTCTCTGGAATTCACCGATTATTATGCTACACTAAAAAAAAATGCAAGTTGATGTTTTGAGACTACATGTTTCTCAAAAATCAATCAATATATACATTATATATCTGATTGTAATAATATGTTTCAGCACTTCGCTGTAATAATATTGCATAATTGCATAATTATATTAATATATCTCCAAAATATTAGCTCTTGAAGAAGAAGAGCGCCGCCTAGAAGAGAAGAGGCGCCAGTTGGAGGAGGCACGACTAAGGAAACAAGAGGAAGAGGCGAAGAGGAAACAGGAGGAGATGGAGAGAAGGAAGACGCTCTATAAAGGTATGCATCGTTAAAGGGATCTAGTAATATTGTCCAAATCCTTGAAACTTATTAGCGGTTCTCTCAAACCTTGTTATATTTGTATTAACAACAAAAGCATGGAACAGTTACGGTTTTTCGAATTTCCCTTTCGTTAAAAAGGCATTTACTATCCACTGGAAAGTCATAACCTTGTACAAAGTCAGTGCAATGAGTTAGTGAATATCACTGTATATTCGCTCATCACGCGGCCATATACAACATCCATTTAACGTGAAATATTCACACATTAATCAGAGGCCATGTCAGATCACAAGACACATTTTATCAACCATCCATCACTTTTTGCACATGTCAAAAAAGTCATTAGATCCCTTTCAAACTAATTTTGAACACATGGAAAATCGATCAGAAAACGATCGGTTGGTTGCTTACAGTCGCGACAAATACAGGGTGTTTATAAAAAAAAAGCGGAACCCAACTTCCACCCGCAATATTTTATTTAATAAACATAATTATATTTATTGCAATATGTCATATCAAAGGTTAATTCATACTCTTTCGTTTGATACCAAATATGGTGATAACGTCATGCATGATTGAATAAAACCTGTTTAAAAAGGGTTATGTAAAAAGTACTTTGCGCACAAGAGTAGAAAATAATTGTTAAATGCAATGTAAAGAATGAAACAATAGCCAAAGTCAAGTAACATTTCATGATGTTTCTTGATTCATAGTTTTACATTTTATTAAACTTTGAGAAGAGTTCATGGTCCATAATCATCCCCAATGTCCTTCCACATGACCCCCATGTCTGTCCGCACATGTTTGTGCTCGTGTTCAGTGGTTAGTTGCATGGTCAGGCAAGGACCTGATTTAAAAAGTATCTCCATGTTCATTTATTTACGGAACAAAAGGATTACAAGACAAACGAACACAAGGAGAGGTTTCAATGAATGACCATCATACCGTGTTGATGAATAGATCTAAATCTTGTGCGCAAAGCAATTTTAACATTGCTCGTTTAAAATGCTTGCAATTCGATAACTACAAGCTCAACTATTACAAATATGGTGTCAAATGAAAGAGTAATAAATTATCTTTGCGATGATATATGGCAATAAACATAACTATGTTCACTACATAAGATATTGCTGGTGGAAGTTGGGTTCCGCTTTTTTTGTAAACACTCTGTATATTACTTCTCATTATTTTGAGGAGAGAATGGTATAATACAAATTTCAAATCATAATGTCCCTTGACATAAAATATATACAATCTGAGCGCTTGATCATAGCTGATAAGCTGTATCTAAGATGATACTTCAACTGTTCGAATCGCATCGGTATTTTACTGTAATAATGTAATATACAAAAAATGATTACTCGTTCTTATTGCCAGTGAAGTCCACTTGAATGTATTTTCTCCATCTGCTTACTCTTGGGTCATTCCATGTCAAATCACCCAATGGATTTCATCGTACCCCCTTCAAATTTGTTCATATTTGGTATGTATGATATTTCAACCTTTCAAAGCTCAAATATTTAAATTTTATCCCAATCCGCCCAACGGTTTTGGCGCTATGGGCGATTCTTTGGGGGTAGTTTTGTCAAAAATGGGCGTGGGCACCGTTTTTCAAATCGCCATTGTCCGTTAACCGTTGGGTCAATTTATTTTTTAATGGTGTCATTGGACTGGAAATGTTATATGCAATCCATTTATGCCATTTGTTTTCATGCATGAGCGAGTTTGGATACGATAACCTTTGACCTTAGGCTTCAACCTTCCGTTTTACCTCGTGGATCAAATAATTTTGAGAATTTTTTTGGCTTAAATCTTGGCTTGATATAATATCTACAACATATGAAAGAATTGGAGATGTATTATTTCTTGTTTTTTCTACAGCCTTGTTTTAAGTTTGCAAATTTCATGTAAAATTGAATTATTTTAGACCTACACCCATGTCCAAGAATTCTATAGGGGTGTATTGTATGAAAAAAGACCTTTTCAAAGTCAGGATTAGAGCCTATTCACACTCTGGCTCACCACTATTAAATAGACCTGCTAATCCCCATACAATAGCAATCCAGACAAATGACATTCTAATGATACCACATGTTTCCAACCTGACAATGGCCCTGTTGCAGAAAGAGATAAATCAATTGTGAGTCAGATCAAATGTTCTAAATGCACACATCTGATTGGTTGAAATGCAGAAAATGTCTCTCTGCAACAGGGCCTAGGTGGAGATCTTTTCTTGAATAAAATCTTTCAAGTTCAAGTTCAAATTGCAAACTTGTACATCAATTATGAAAGCAAATATCTACAGGTATCCCTTTTCAATTAATTTAATGTTTCTATGCAACAGAAATTCATGCAATAGTAACATGATTTGCAATTGTAAACATTCAACCCTGATTATTTCCAACTAAACCAAACACAAACAGTAACTACCCTCTAGACAACTGCTCATAATTTTGTCAGGTTGGAAACATGTGGTATCATTAGAATGTCATTTGTCTGGATTGCTATTGTATGGGGATTAGCAGGTCTATTTAACAGTGGTGAGCCAGAGTGTGAAAAGGTCTTTTTCATACAATACACCCCTATAGAATTCTTGGACATGGGTGTAGGTCTAAAATAATTCAATTTTACATGAAATTTGCAAACTTAAAACAAGGCTGTAGAAAAAACAAGAAATAATACATCTCCAATTCTTTCATATGTTGTAGATATTATATCAAGCCAAGATTTAAGCCAAAAAAATTCTCAAGATTATTTGATCCACGAGGTGAAACGGAAGGTCGAAGCCTAAGGTCAAAGGTTATCGTATCCAAACTCGCTCATGCATGAAAACAAATGGCATAAATGGATTGCATATAACATCCCCAGTCCAATGACACCATTAAAAAATAAATTGACCCAACGGTTAACGGACAATGGCGATTTGAAAAACGGTGCCCACGCCCATTTTTGACAAAACTACCCCCGAAGAATCGACCATAGCGCCAAAACCGTTGGGCGGATTGGGCTAAAACTTAAATATTTGCGCTTTGAAAGGTTGAAATATCATACATACCAAATATTAGCAAATTTGAAGGGGGTACGATGAAAATTTTCACTTTTTTTGGGTGATTTGACATGGAATGACCCTCTTACGTTATTATATTACAGCCCCCATATCATTTCAGGTAAAGCACTTTACATTTATAACATTATTTAGCATTTCTGCTTTTACAAAACAAAACAAATCTATTACCTACACATATTTAGAAATGTATAAATTTCTATAATGTCACTCATGCCATTTTGTGTTTCATTCTGCTCATATCGCAGCTCCAAAGGCCTTTGAGGTGAAGAAGACCGAGAAGAAGGTTACGGAAACGTCCGATCTGTTCTCCAAGGACCGAAACCTCAACGTCCCGAAGAGCGATGGCTTCCAGATCAAGAAGAGCGAGAAACAGGCCACGAAGTTTGTCGAACCGACCCGAAGTGACACCGAGTGGAAGGAGCCGAAGAAGTTCGAGCTGAAGCAGAACCAGGCGAAGCCAACGACGAGCACGGAGTGGAAGCCGCCGGAAAGACAGGAGCGACTTCGGCCGAAGACCCCGCCACCGCCGCCGCCACCGCCGAAGGGCAAGAAACCGACCGTACCCATCGAGCCGAAGAAACGCGAGCCGCCTCCGGCAAAACCCGAACCACCTCCGAAGCCACAGAAAAGGTCCGTAGTTCTAATGTGAATTTGTTGACATTTTCAGCCTGTCTTTGATACATTAGTAGTACTCATAAGCAGCTCGAGACAGTTGAAATGTTCCTTTACTTCGATATTAGTATTTCATTCTTTATTTCTGTTCCAAGTAATTTCGTCTGTAGATGAATTTCTGGAGAGAAAAAAAAACTTTTTTCTATAATGCAAATTTAGTTTTCCTCTAAAATGTATAAATTGTTTTTCTTCAAATTCTGTTCATTTCCATATACTTCTTGATGAAAACGTTCTTATTTTCTTTGGTTGTGCTATTCTCGTTCTTGTCGTATGTTATTTATATCCTTCTTTTTTTATCATAATTGTCTTTAGTATAAAGTTCAAATTGTCATGTAGAATAGAAATTAGAAGATATGTTATTAGTAAATTGTGTGCATGTATCACTCCTTTTTTACAAAGCCTTCCTTGTTTTTATTTAGTGGATAGAAAGAAATATAATCGCTGTTTGATCATACTTGTTACAGCCTGAATGTAGTTTTCCGGTTATTTTTATCTTATCATCTTATATCATCATCTCGATTTTATGTTTTTATTTTTCTTTCAGTACGTTTCTATATATTAATTTCAATTGTTTAATTTCTTCCCCCGTTTTACTCCCCTTTGCAATTCGGTCATTCATTTGTATATTCGTCATGTTCGTTGAAATAGTGAGAGGAAAGTCGAACCGAAGGCGCAGCCGAAAAAGCCCGAGCCCAAAAAGGAAGAACCCCCAAAGCCAAAGCCCGAACCCCCGAAGCCCAAACCCGAACCGAAAAAGCCGGAACCGAAAAAGGCCGAACCAAAGCCTAAAGAAGAACCTAAACCCAAACCCGTCAAGGAACCACCGCCACCGAAAGAGGTCCCAAAACCAAAGGAGATTCCTAAGCCCAAAGAAGTTCCAAAACCAAAAGAGTTGCCAAAGCCCAAAGAAATCCCGAAACCAAAAGAAATCCCGAAACCGAAAGAAATTCCCAAGCCGAAAGAGCTTCCCAAACCGAAGGAAATTCCCAAGCCAAAAGAAGTCCCGAAACCGAAAGAAATTCCTAAGCCAAAGGAAGTCCCGAAACCTAAGGAACCTCCACCACCGGAAGAACTCCCTCCTAAGAAGGAACCCGTTAAAAAAGAGCCCCCTAAACCGATTGAGAAACCCAAACCGGAAGTAAAACCCCCTATACCGGTCAAGAAGGAGGTACCACCCCCGAAGGAAAAGCCCAAACCTGTTGTCAAGGAAACGCCGAAGAAAAAGCCTCCACCAGCGTGAGTAGATGAAATCAGGGCTTGTTCTTTTGCACTTGGCACCAGCAGTAATATTTTGCACACGCACCTGGCTTATTAACCCACCAATTATATGACCAAGATGGTTATTTTTTGCACTCTGCACCAACAGTATCATGTTGCTAACGCACATTGTTCTTGTGATTAACCCGTTACTGCTGTTTTGAAGTTATGGATTGTAATGCATTGTTGTCCTTGTACACGAAACCAACATTGGTTCAGGAGAACAATCCTATTTCATTTATATTCATCGTGTATGTACATCGTGTGATTTTTTTTTGCATAATATGGGTTTCAAACTAACTATCTAAATTCATGACATTCTGAATGTGAATCATTGTTTACATCGACTAACCGGACTAACACTTGCTTTATATTACAGGAGTATTAATTTGTGTTGATTTATTCATATTCAAGTTGTTTCTATTTTCATATATGTATAGGTATATGATAATATTATATTTAGATACAATTCAAGTGATTATATTTATAATTCATGACGTCATTCGGAATAATCAGTGTCATGACGTTGGCTTTCACTTTTATATGACGTTGGCTTTCACTTTTATATGACGCCAATGGCCCGAATTCTCATCAGTGGCTCAACTTGCGCCCGGCATAAAAAGACAGAGACTACGTCGGGTAACCAGTTAAACCATTTTGCACCTGCAGACCTATTGTGTTGTCGCTATTGGTCCCCGGAGATATTTTAATTGTTTTCTTTCATTATTCAGTCAATCCCTTGAGTTCTGCTTATATGCATCAGGACAATGGACCCTTTGGAATTCATTCATTGTATAACCGGTCACCAGCAATACAATGTCCAGGTTGATCCAGGACGCAATTTGGCTGATGACCGACTATACTATGACTGAATTTCAAAGGGCCTATTGTCATGATGCCTATTATCAGAACTCAAGGGATTGACAGGATAGTGAAAGGAAGCAATTAGAATATCTCCGGGGACCAATAGCGACAACACAATAGGTCTGCAGGTGCATAATGGTTTAACTAGTTACCCGTAGTCTCTGTCTTTTTAGGCCGGGCACAAGTTGAGCCACTGATGAGAATTCGGGCCATCTTTAAGTATCTCACCCTATTATCCCGCACTAATACATTTAACCATTTATAAAACCAAATACATGTGTAAAGTGTTTCCTTAAATAATATTTTAGTTGAACGTCAATTTATTCATATCGTGTTTTTAAATTGTCTTCATTTTAGGAAACAGCTAAAAGGAAAGAACTAAAGAACCTCCTTGCCTTCTACGCAGACATGCACCAAGATTGATTAATACAATGATACATGTACTTTTATTATAATGTTCAATTAAATGCAATAATTAAAATAGTCATAGTGAATGGAATGGAGGTGAATTTTCTAACATAATAATTGTGACATGTGGGGATAACAATATTATTGATATGAAAAAACTAACGTGTGATTTGCACTATGGTATGTTTGTGATAATTAAGAAGTAATGTATCAACAAGAATTAATTTGTTGATAATGTTGCGTTATGTATTATTTCCCTGAGTAAAAAGTAAAAAGTTTTGCAGGCCTTGGGAAGCAAACGTGGTTAAGGCAAAATGGTTACAATTATATCAATTAATATCATGACTATTCTATTAATTACATAATAGGCCTACATATAATAACAAAATTTTTATATTCATTTCAAATGTCGATTTTATTATACATATTTAATCCGTTTCTATATATCAATGGTTAAATAATTGATTATTATAAATGTGTTATTTATCTTAATCATATTCCATGTTGATATATTGCAATATACATGTATATTATATATACTTTCAGTTCCACGATTTATACGATTTATATATTTTATACATTTCCCAGACCACCTCACGCAGTTATTCAAATATGACATGATACTAATTATAATAGTATATGTTTCATTGCTATCTCATATACAAATCTATTATGCAAAAACTGTAGAACAGTTTTAAACTGAGGTTGCCTACCCTATATATTTATTTTAAAGAAGACATGAATAAATAAATAAATACATAAATGAATGAATAGGTTAATAAATATTTAAAAAATGATAATAGATAAATGAATAAATAAATACTAAATAAATAAAATAAAAATAATAATAAATAAAAAAATATAACAAACCTAAAATAAATAAATAAATAGAATACTAATAGTTTTAGATGAGTCTTGTTCTAATATTATATGTGTGTATCTATTCTTCTTTCAGGAAAGTGGAGCCGAAGGTGAAGGTCAAATCAGGTAAGTCTATTTTTCTTGTACATGTTTTAATATATTGTATTATAATATTGAATTGTTCTATAATGATTAATTGAACAAACACCCTACAAAATGCGCCTTACTGAAACGTTGCGAAAACAATATTACATATTATATATTTTATTATTTTATTCAGCTAATGTATTGCCGTATTATTAAACATAAAACGTGTTTGATATAATGTATATACCGTATATGTATTATTCTCCTTTGTAAAAAGCTTGCAAAATTAGTTATTCAATTCATACAAGTCCCATTCCGATACATATACATAACACTAACATAATAACTCTTAGCTTTTACCTTACCTCATTCGCTCAGTATTCAAAAGTCAAAATTCGAATTTTAAAAATATGTACATTATATTTGTTTCATTAGAACCTGCCCGTGCCCCTACGCCGCCACCCCCACCACCGCCACCGCCGCCACCTCGCGACCCCACCCCTCCACCGCCTAAAGACCCCACCCCTCCACCGCCTAAAGACCCCACCCCTCCACCGCCTAAAGACCCCACCCCACTACCACCACCACCACCGCCACCTCCTGCTGAACCCGCCCCGGAGCCGCCTAAGGAGAAACCCGCACCGCCTGAACCTGAGCCTGAACCAAAGCAAAGTACGTATATCGAATGAATCTAAAAGCAATATCGTAGCAAGTAGGCCTATATAAGGCAAGGGAATGATGAAAATTGTTGCCCCTACTTTGAAAATATTTGCCATCGCTTTAAAAATTACCCCTCGCCCCCTCCCCCCCCCCCCCCTCCCCCTCTTTTAACATTCAATGAAAATATTAAGAGTTATTACAACCCTCTTGAAACAAAGTTGTCCTCTTTAATAAGTATTGACCCCTCATTGAAAATTCTTGTCCTCCCCTTTTCAATTGTCCCATCTTTTAAAAATAGTTCCCTAATCTTTAACATTTCGTGGCCCTTCTTTCTTGCCACCTCTTTACAAGTTTTGTGCAAAATCTTGCCCGCTGGCTTTTAGAATTCTCGTCTCTCTTCGAAAGTTCTTGCCCCCGCCCACTTTGGATATTTTCCCCCTTCTTTGAGAATTCTTGCCCCTCTATTATTTGTAAAATACTTTCCCCTCATTTGAACATTCTTGCTTGCCCTATATGTTTGAGATTGGTTATTTTATTTGGAAATGTGAGGGTTAATCATTGTTCATGTGTCATGGTATTATGTTTATTCTCCATATTTGTTGTTATTTCTGGGCCGTCCCGTTGCAGAAAGAGATACAATCGATTGTAAGTTACAATAATTATTTGTAAGTCAGATCATTTGACTAAATGCGCAAATCTGATTGGTTGAAATGCGCACATTTTCTGACAATCGAGTGTATCTCTTTCTGCAAAGGGACCCTGGAGGTCTCTGGTTTGTATCCATCCACGTTCCACTTTCCCCGTTTACATTGCTTTATTCCAACACAGGGGCCGCGGAACCGGGGGGGGGGGGGGGCTGGGGGCTGCAGCCCCCCACCTCCCCACTTTTTGGCTTAAAACAATAAAATACATAAGCATAAAATAACAATTATTATAACAATTCAAATGTGGTCAGCCCCCCCCCCCCCCCCCTCCACTTTCAAAACCTTTCCGCGGCCCCTGCAACATGATAAAGCTGTTCATTCGTCGGTGTGTCGTCTATCGATCATGCGAATTCAAATCAATTGTTTATGGTTCTGAATTATTTTAGCCACATGAAACTAACAAACCAATGACCATTAAACAACGTCAAATGATTATTAAACTTTCGCCGTTGGTATGTAGGCGCATGGCCACAATCAGCATTATGTTTTGTACTATTTCACGTCCGTTTTCCATTTATATTTTACGCATGAAGTACATTTGCATGACCATCTATAATCAGCATGTTTTCCATTTATATTTTTTGTATGAACTCATTTCGCATGACCATCTATATAATCGGCATGGTGCTACTCCTCCTGTGAGCTTCATTTCGACAGCGGGGATTATTGTGTTAGTACTTTGTTCCTTGCAATGCCACTTGCGTTTCTCTGCGCGGTTCATTCTACAATAGCGTTACAATCCACATAAAACATTTTGTAAAACGAATGTTGTAAAGACGTCTTGGAACTACCCAATATAATGGTTGTCCGATCCATTTGGTTATTTCCACGGTTAACTTTGCCATTCTACACATATATAATGCTGTAGCTGAAGTGAACACCGGCAACGATGTTCAACGTCAATCATTTAAAAGACGCGGGCAACAGAACATTCGGCCAAGATCCTACGTGCATATTGAACAGTACCCTGGTTCCTTTGCCCGAATTGGAGGTGGCCTTGCCCTGATGGGGCATGTTCGGTCACAAATTATTGGAGACTTCTGCCCGAATATCACGTGATTACCGTTTCCAAAACTTCAGTAAGGGGGAGGGAGGGGGATCTGCATCCCCCATTCCCCCGACTCGTATGCCAATGCCATGCCAATAACTGCGATTTGTTTTGTTATAATGAACTACTGTTGATGAGCATGGCTTTTATATTGCGAATACTGCGAGTCGATACACCGGAATTAGATGCATGTCCGCCTTTGGGATATTTTTCATTAATTTAAACATAATTATTACAACAAAAGTATGAAAATTAAAAATGTGTATAATGTGATTATTATGTCTAATTTGCACACCGCCCTCAGCGGTGAGAGAACCGAGACCGAAGCCCGTAAGAAAGAAGCCACAAAGACCAAAAAAGAAAACTAAGAAGCCACCAGCTGTTGGTAAACTTGGTAAGTTTTTTTTTTGCTTTGGCAGTGGAATTAATAAGGACGCTATCGGTGAACTAACATTTCCCCACTTGAATGTGTTATTTGCCTGTTTATTTGGGTTTGGCTTTTGTAAAAATTATTCGAAACATTGTTGAATGCGCAAATTTACAAGTATACTGGGTACGTCAGGATCCACAAAAGGATATAAATATGAGTTTATTAGAGCATGTTTGTGTGTATGTGTATGTGTGGTGTGAGAGTGTATGATTGTAAGTGTGACAGGGAGAGAGAGAGAGAGACAGAAAGGGGGAGAGGGGGAGAATTTCGTCCAACACAATAGGGAAGCTTAATTGCTTCTTATAATTTAAAACCCTTTGAAATAGTCGATTGAAAAAATGAAAAACTATTACTCAATTACTCAATGTTTAATGGTTAATAAATGTAAAATATGCAATTGTAAGTTATGAAAAACATTGGCAAAGCCTGATCTTAAAAAAAAAAAATTTGATGTGAGCAATTATTTTTTTCTGAAGTGCACTTGAACGCAATTATGTTCTGCATCAGCACCACTACCATCACCAGCGCCATCGCCGCCACCACAACTATCACCACACCTCAGCGCCGCCACCATCACGACCACTGCAACCAACACCACCACAACCACCATCAGCATCGCCACAACAACAACCACCACCACTACTACTACCTCAACCACCAGCACCAACTAACCAACCACAAACACAACCGCCACCACCACTATCACAACCATCACCACAATCACTACCACCACCAAAACCACAAGCTCCACCACAACACCACCACCACCACATCCAGCACTACAACCACAACCTACACCACCACTATCACATCCACAACCATCACAGCCATAACCACCGCCACCACATGCCGTCACTACCACCACCACCACCACCACCACTACCACAACCACCATCGCCATCACCACCACAACCCTCACCACAGCAAAATCTACCACCACCACCGCCGCCGCCAAGAACAACACAAACAACAGCACTGTCACTATCACTATCACTAAAATTAAAATTTGTCGTGTAATATGGGGATTTTTTAAAATTGTCTAACTGCAACTGCATGATTTGTATACGCTAACATCGCATAAAGTACATGCTTTTATTATCGTTATTGGCTATAGAATGTAATACATTTTGTATTTGCAATATTTTGTTCATAATCTAAACATGTATTAATACTGTATGTGTCAATAAATATAATTTATGATGCATTGGACTAAGATAATGTACAATTATAAATTTCATTCCTTCGCCATCCGATATTCAACTGTAAAATCGTAAACGTTCGATCGATAATGTAACTCGTATGTTCAACATATTATGTAAATCTAGCAGCACACGCACCAAGCACGTTTGTGTCGCATACCTGTAATTTATTGTCACCATCAAAACACGAGTTATGTGTTACTTGCATTGCGAGCCGCACAATCATGCACCAAGGACCTTTTCGCATTTCATTTTAGCACCAACAAACAAAATCACAAGTTATGTATGAAGTTCGAGCCGCACACGCACCGCAACACTTTACATAACGCATCACCACTGTGATACACGCACCACTGCAGCACAATCGTATTTCGACATTATTATGCAATTTTAACACAATTCAAAAATGATTAAATACTCATGACTTCCGAACCGCCTTTTCCACTTTCTCAGAAACGAAGACCAAGGAATTTGTTGAGATTCCCAATTTCTCGTACAAGGGACCAGGTAAATTATTAAACATTCTTACAAAAGCATGCACAGTTTTAACACCAATGAATTTAATAAGAGTTAAAGGCATTATGCTGTGTTTGCTGACATAAAATGTTATGTAAGACAAACAAATCTTATTGCATGCGTCGTGATAAACTTTCACCAACAAACTTATATCGATTATCCGCTTCTCAGTTTTCAAGGAACAAGGGACAAAACATAACAAAATAATACTAGTGCATGAATACTTTTTTTTGTTAAGACTTAAAGAATTTGCCCATAAATTAAATACGGCGTTAAATATTAATATTGCATGCAAGGGGTTAACTCTTTACTAATGAAAATAATTATGTGTTAATGGCTTTATCAAAAGACAATAATATCCCCCCCCCAAAAAAAAAAAAAACACAAACAAACAAAACAAGAGTAGGCAATGTTGTTATATTAACGCAAATATAAATCACACTCCTAAATTTTAAACCATTTTTAAACAATAAACAACAAAGCCCGAAATCATAATTCATAATTGTAAGACTTTCTTTACAGAAATCTGATGTATTGTGAATGATAAGATAATGATACAGAAAACAATCTGAATATCGAATTTCGGTAAATTTTGATAAAGCCACTAACATTTTGCATGTAAAACTGCATGCTGTTAATTTCGATGACACGTCTTATAATATTAATCAGAAATTGACTTTATGATAAGTATTGGTACTTGAGATATTTTAAAAATATAAGAAGCATATTCAACCATAATCATTATGACGTTTTACATGCTCTTCATAATAAGTCATTTATATTGATAATTTTCAACACTCATTAATAAATGGGTGATGTTGATCTTATACCGTATAATAAGCAAAATATAAAATAAAACACTTGTTAAAGCTTATTTTGGCATTTTACAGTTTTGGGAATTCAAGTATTGTGATAATAAAATTTAGAAGAGTAACATTGTCATATTGTTCTTGTCTACTTGAGCGCATGATAATTAGAATTGTTAAAGCTCTAACTATTCATATTAAATTGGCTGTTGATTAAATAAAACGCCTTTGCTGTGCAGCATATTGGAAATAAATGTATGGAAATTGCTAATTATTCCGCTAATTTATATCAGGCTTACTAACAAGATACAATAAATAATGGTAAAGGCGAATCTGACGGACCTACAAAGGCCTACACGAATGGATTCATGTTTGCACCATCCGCATCATATGGCTTTTTATTTGATGGGCAAGTTATCATAAATGGTATAATGGTATGATAATGAATGCATCGTAACGTGACGTATTCCAGAGCCCGAGCCTGCCGCCGCCCAACCCCATACCGACCCTCTTACTCCGACCGAACCCACCCCACCGGCCGCATCTATCGCCCCGGAAGTAGTTCCAGCTGTACCTGACCCGGAAGAAGATGAGATGAATCCCTCGCCTCCCTTTCCGGCGGTTGAAGGTACCAAGCAGCACACGCACACGCACAATTATCTTGATATTTTGTATATTCATGTGTTATGTTTTTCCCTTTTGTTGTAATGATTATAAAGAATTGCCTTATATGAGAATTGAGAATGTCAATTTAAAAACACAACGGCACAACGACAAAAATTAATCAAACGCTAAATCTGTGATAATGTGCAGCGACCCCCCAAAAAGGATACAACTATTGTGTATAGATATGCACAAAACACAAAAACATAAATTATTATATTCATAATCGTAGTATGCACCTATTAAAATACAGTATGATTGCACACGCTCAAGAATATACTGTAGTTTGATCAGATATCCAATTGTAATGCACCGACTATATTTACAAATATATTGTTAGATCCATGCACATTTTATATGCAATACAAATTAACATGGTTGGCATGGTTGGGATAGTCTATTATTATATCATTGTACACAAACATGTGCAATGCCTTATTTTGAAATATGATAATATTACGAAAATGCACACGCACATGAACATAGATAAAAAGAAACGCACGAATATAAATGCACCAATTACAATAATTGTAATGCCGTATAAATATGATTACTCATGGTCACACCAACAAACATGCATACACCACAAATATGAAAAGAGAAACTGCATGCACCAATTGTATTATTGTAATAAAAGATCCATCAATATTACAACAATGCACAGGCACATAAAGAGGTAAAATATGGAAATTGAAAGTGTCTGTGTAAGTGTTAATCAATCATACACTTTTAATTTACCAATCGAATAAAATATATTAAACTTATACGTCAACTGTACTATTTTATTGTGCCGTTGAGTATTGCCTTTATCAGAGAGGTAGCTGGCTTGATATTTCGAAGCACTACACAATCATCATGTGAAATACCTAGCAAATAAACGTAATTTCATACAGCTTTGATCCGTTAATATTATAAACTTCAATGGTGAGTAAATGTTTGAAATATTAAAGTTCAATTCTTGCGTATGTTATGGCCTATTTACTCGTGTAATGTATATTGGGTGTGGGTTGTGTGTGTTTTGTGAACTTGCTTTCGCATTTCCGCTCTTGTATATTTACTCTGGGCCATGCAATTCATTATGGAAAATATAAATTGAAGCTAAATTCCTTTTCGTATTGTGTGGACAATGGTGAGGGGAAAAATTTGATGAGGAAAATGAAAAATATATATGTATATATTCTGCTTTGCTAGCTTTTCGCTGCTACTATATGCTCCAAGAAGATGTCCAGTGAGTTTAATCCAAGGAAGACAGCAAATTATTGTTAAGAATGAGGTGTTGTTAATTAATGGCCATTTTTTTTGTGTAGAACGCAATGTTGGGTATATTTTGATGCGTTTCATTTGCAATCATCTGGTAATGTCAACATTATTCATTAATTTAATCATGTTGATAATATAATAATATCATGGATAATGCGTTTAAAACGCATTATCCATGATATTATCTGGTGTTTACTTTTCATCGAAATCAATGTGAGAAGTTTCAAAAACAGCACAGTTCAAGGAGTTATTAGTAGGCATGGTAAGCTTAAGTTGTACTAATAATGTTCCGACTTCCTTGCTCAGTTACCAGTTGCAACAAAAATAATTCGGTGTAAATAGTGAAACCTTTTTGTTTGCACTAGCGCAGCCAGGAGTGTGGGGGAGTAATTATTGTTCACATATTAAACTGCCCCCCACATAACTGAATACCTATATTAGAAAGAAACTTTTCATTTGGGGGGCACATACATCAGGCATGCCACTGCACGGGCTAAGCTAAGCCACTGGCTTCTTTGCATGTTGAAACCACACAAGAACGTTAAATCTGATTCGAAATGCGAAGACTAATGATGATGCAACTTTCATTACAAGGCCCCGTTGTGTTGTCTCATATCACTGGATAGCGTAAACGGATACCCGACGGATAGATCATTTCCGGAGGGAAATTATCCGATGGTGAAAGTTGTCTCCATTACAACATGCACAACACTTTTCCATCGGATAAAAGAACGCATTCGGCGAACAACAAACGGGCAAGAAACGCATACGAACGGATTGAAAATGCTCCTCTCCGTCGGACGCTAATCCGGTGATAATGTGACAAGGGCCTTAACGGTTAATACTTCTTGCTGTCCGGCCGTACTGATCAGGCTGATGTATAATCGGATTCCTACACGCTTCATCTGACACCAAAATTAGGGTCACCATGGTTGCTACCGACGCTCCATTTTAACTGGTTTGCAAGAACAATGCGATTATGTAACTACGTTTGGGACGCAACTTTTGGAGCTATTTGTGAATATTGATGTTATACGTACAGATTTCTTCTCCAACAAATCGAATTTTCTTCTGAATTACTATTATTCACAACAAAAGGTATGTCTCAAAATCGAGGTCTACGGACGGAGGTTATCACATTTTGTTGCGCCTAGCTAAGGTCAATCGTGGCACCATGAAAATGAGTACCATAAATGATGTTGGTAGTCAATGAAGTACCATTCTTTTACATACAAAATGTTGACTGCATGATTAACTTATCAAAAAATATCGATTTACAATTTCACCGATATTCGATTCAATCTTGCATATTGAACTGACCTAACCCTATAGTATGTGGGATCATGATGAAATAAACAATTCTGCTGCAAATTCATGCACAAATTATAACTTATAATATGTTGCATAATTATAGTTAATAATTGAACATTATATATAGTGCTTTGCAAGCTTGGTAATTGTATTTATTAACATTTTATCTATTGTATTCACGTCAAAAAAAGATCTCAAACCCGCGAAGAAGACGCGATATGCCAAGCTGCCTAAACGGGAATCGAAGAAACTGAGGAAGCTGGGCAAGGCTAAACCGATACCAGAGAGGGTAAATATAACTTGACTATTCTCAATAATAGTAACAATTATAAATAATAATAATGATGATAATGAGGTATAGGAAGAGGAGGACTATGGTAATAGTAATAATTATGACAATAATTACTACGTTCTCCCCAATAACTTGATAAAAAGGAAAAATAAAATGTAAAGAAATAAAGACCAGGGTGGTGTTTCACAAAGATCCTAATTAACTCGTAAGTTGATGAAAAGTCATTTTTAGCCTTGGAACAAAATAATTATATTCAAAAGCAAAACAAAATTTGTTTGGACTTTTTTATACATTTTACATCAAGAACATAAAATCTCCTTAGTAATAAAAAAAACAAAAAAAACAATTAATGATTTGAATCAACATTTTATGTCAGTTTTAAAAGAAATTTTACATATAAATTCCATGAAACTAACGGTTTTACATAATTATCATTAGTCCAACTTAGAGTTAATTCAACTTTGTTCAACTCTTTGTGAAACATCCCCAAGAGTGTGCCCAAAATAATGTTCGTGCCCCGCCTCCCCCCCCCCCCTCCCCCCCCCCCTCCCCCGACCTACGACCAAGCTACGCCACTGGTTTTCTGTGTAATTGTTATTTCTAACGGGGATTTTCCAGCCAGCGATTTCAATCATATTGCACATGGATTTTCAAGTCGATGAGTTTAGTTGCTTCCTAAGGTTTCCTTCCTTTCCTCCGATCCCTCGTTCTTTCATACATGAATGGTCTTTTCCGGATTTTTAGAAGCCATTTCGATCATTATTATGTACTCTGTCTGCTCCACATGTACGCCGTCATCTCTGTTAGATAATTATTTAGTAATGTATGTATGTGTACACTTCATGTAAGTATGTATGCGTCTTATATCTTCTTCCATATCTAATTTCTATAAGTTATTAGACTATCTATCTATTATTTCATTTATCTGCCTGTTTTCTGTATCTTTTATGTCTTTTTGTCTGCGACACAATTACTTGAATTTTGCATTCTGTAATTTTAATTGTCTTCATAATTATGATCATTTATAAGAAACTGTGGCAGGTGCCTTAGATTGCATCCATGGTGGCCGACTTTCCCGAATCCTGGTTCCCGTTCCGTTCCCGCATTGCCGTTACCGCAGCTTATTCAATATATTTCGCCAGTTGATTTCGTTGTTGTTTTTTCTTCACATTTATATATCGTTATTATGCTGTCTATATGACAAAAGATGTTGTCGGAACCGTGGTAGACGCTCCAGATCGCATCCACGATGTCTGATTTTCCCGCATTATCGTTCCCGTTCCATCGTTCCCGCTACCACAACGGGACCACAACCAATATAGTCGATGTATTTGTCATTGCTTAGTTCTCTCTTGTCTTGCTCTTTGGCCGAAACCGTTATCAGAATCGTGGCAGATGCATTTCATTGCGTCCATGGTGCCTAATGTTCCCGCACGTCCCTTCCCATTCCCGCTACTATATCTAGTATTTGTTAAACTATTTAAATTCGGAATTGTACAGTACTATTTATTCTATAATAGTATTTTGTCTTTCTATACGACAGGAGCCGTTGGCGGAAAAGTGGCAGATGCCTGAGATCTCGTCCACAGTCTCCGATATTAACGCACCCTCATTCCCGCTACCGGCGCCTTACCAGTCACACCTAGTCCCGGCGCCTCTTCCCGGGATCAACGTACCAGAGCCAGTCCCGAATCCCGACGAACAGGCGGAACGGAAAAGGGTCCGGATGCCGATCCCGAAACCATCACCGGCACCCATCATCTGGCGTAGGAGACCCGAATATAAGTGAGTAATATAAGTGTTAAGTTTATTTGTCTTTGTTTATTTGTACATTATGCAGATACAGACGCAACAATTATAAGGAACAAATTGAAAACGTATTAACATAGGCGTATTTATTTTCCTTGAAAATTATATTCCAGATTATTAAAATGAGGAATGCTCGTCAAATTGAAAGTAACATAAGAATACATTTCTATCATACTAAGCAATTAATTAATTACAGAATGTGTTCTATCGTAGTCTTGAGAGATTAATATTTCAGGATGAAAATGAATATGCCATTTTATTTGTGTAGAGATGTGCACACCTCCATTCTGTTTTTTTGCTTATTATCTTATAAAGAAGCATCGCAAAAATCTACATACAACACCATCATTAAATATAATATTTCATATGTATCTTTTATTGTCTTCCTCCAGGCCAAAGAAGAGAAAGATTCGCAGGGCAGCGACAGGCAGCCCGCCAGAATCCCCAGAGCCGGAGATGCGAGACTCGCTGGATTACCTGGCAAAATACTGCATTGTTTAGTGAGTATCGGGTGTTTTATTTATAGTTAGAAAGGTGTCAAAGAGTGCATAATAACGTATTTACATTATATATTATGTGATTAATTTGAATGCTCTAACAGGAGTCCTGTGGATGTGATACAGTGTCGAATAAAAAGTTACTATGATATTTACTAGAAACTCCCTAATGAGTGGAAGTTTTGTATTGTGTAGGGATTGTGTATTGAGCGTTAAAGTTTATATTATAACTTGAATGCTCGATAGGGAGTGAAAGGGTGCCCTTTCAGAGCTGGATTCATCAATGTCCTAATTGGGGAGTGAATTCGATGAATATATATAACAAATATCAAGGTGTCTTGTCATTAAAAGCATCTGATTGTTTAACCTACGTTTGTAATGCATCTCCTTTTAAATTGTCTTGTTTTTTACTTGTTTCGGCTAACAGTAAGGAGCGAGTCCCCCATTACCAGCGCATCTTCAACAACCACTTGCGCAGTGCCGGGGTAGAAGTCCAGGACCGTTCGCTGAAGCACTGGCTAACGGCCAAGGCGCAATACGAAGAGGAGCAGCGAACGGGAACAGCCGCGTCAAAGGCGTCGGGCACTGGCGGCGATGACGCCGCATCGGACACGGACTCGTTGACGGGCTCGATCACGACGGAGCAGTCGTCGGGCTACGGCAGCGCCATCGCGAAGTCGGCTGGTGGCGACAACCACTATGCCTCCGAGTTCAAGAACGACCTGGAAGAGTTCCGAGCGACCTTTGGTAGCAACCCCGTCGACGAGGAGACGGTCAATGAAGACGACTACGTGAGTCCCATGAAGCTGGCGGCGAACTCGAAGGAAGCCAAGGGCGCTGACAGTTACGACAACGGGGCGGACGATGATGGCGATAGCGGTAGAGCCGACAGTGTAGATGGGGAAGAGACTGATAAGGTGTTGAGAGCAAAGATAGCGTCTTACGCAATCAATGATGTGGTAAGATAATCAATACCTTCATTCGCATCTACTAAAAATGTTTAGTTTATTATAAATCGTTTAATTTTATATATCGCCAGTTATCAAGTGGGAACTCTCATAACTCAAAAGGGATAAAGGTGGGTGATAAAGACCAAAAATATCCAGTATTAGAAAAGAAAGTAATTAGAACCAATTAAGGTCTACACAATCGATACAAATTAAACATAAGTATTCGCATCGTAGAGTTATAGAAATTAAGATAATGTTTCTATCATATGCAGTCAATCATATTTTCTTATCCGTATAATAAATAATTGTCCTGTTAAACTGTTATTTTGATGTTTGTTGTGTTTAGATGGTAACGTCACGATGCACTTGTCCTATTTTGTTTTGAATATTCAGTTCGACGTTGAAGAGCGACTGGATAAGGCTCGGTTTATGCTGGAGAGACAGGGCGGCAAGATGGAGGACCTTAAAGAGAAACTAAAACAATTCCAAGGTAAGAAGAGAATTAGGGACTTTTCGTATTGCGTGTTCACAATATGCATGTACATGTACTACGTTATACAAATTTGACATCACAATCATGGGTTATAGTTCTTAACAATGTCAGGCAAGCCATAAATGCCTGACCAAGTGGATTCTAAGGAAGGCAATAGTCCAGCTCCTGCAACCCGCTGCCAAAATACCGAATCAAATTACATGTTGTTTAGAATAATTATTATGTTATAACAAAAGAACGTGACATCAGTACTAAAAGTACTAAAATCGTTATCGCTTCAAGTTCCAGTCTGCGTCAATGTTAGATGATAGGTCCTTGGGATAATATGCAACAAGATTTTCTTTTAGTTTAGATTAACCATAGTTGGCGACTTGGAAACTTTTATTTTGTTTATGTTGAACATTGACATAATACAGTTTATTTTTCTCGCGTTGTCTCTATAATTATTGACTGTTTAGAATCTAGGAACTGGTATTAGTTACTGATATCGCTAGGAACGAATTCCAGGAAGTATTCTGTGATGACAGGGATCCTGTTGCCGTTTTTTTCTTGAAAATAGCAGCAAACATCATTGCTTTGTAAATGTATTTCTTGGTTTATCTCTTTCATTATTGTTTAGAACCTCGGAACAAATTAGTTGCTGATATCGCTAGGAACGAATTCCAGGAAGTATTCAGAGACGACTGGGATCCTGCTGCCGCAGCCGCTGCCGAGAAGAAAAAGAAGAAGAAAGACAAGAAATCAAAGAAAAAAGACAAAGGTACGACAACCTACTTTTGTTGATCATAGAAGTTCGGAATGAAATGCAATGCACGAATCATCTCGACCTGTGCATAAGTACAAGTCATAACAGCATGTAAATCAATCATCGCTTTGCTTAATGCAGAGTGGCACATCATCTGAGTATGATAATAAATAAAAATACAGTTGGATGCTAATCTTAAAATCCTTAATATGAGGTAAAATAAACTACCTATAACTCACATACTCATTTCTAAGATGAAATGCATTTTTCCTTTCATTATCAACAACCATGAAGTTGATATTCAACTTGTTAAAATATATTCTTGTTTTTGCAGGAAAGTCCGGCAAGGCGCAGATCGTCATCGAGGAGGCGAAGTCTGAAGGGGCCTCTACGCCGTCGCAGTCGGCCTCTGGTCACCCAGCAACATCCCTCGTCCGCAAAGCGCCGCTACTGCCCCTCTCTGACAGCCAGGCTGGACGGCCTGACGTCTGGGTGCTAGGACGGATGACAGAGAAACACGTTGCTATGGTAACGAAATTAACTATGGTTATTTTTAACACCCCCCCCCCCCCCCACCCTATGTAACTAAATTGTTTTCCTAACCTGTCGGTTTGGTAGATTCCGTGACCGTTTGTTTTTATTATATGAATCTATTCTAAAAACGTATTTTATTTTTGCGTTGATGCAGTATGGAGCTGATCTAAACAAAGTCACAATATTTTTTTATTGAAAATGAAATCGCTATTATGAAATAACCGTTTTTATTTACTATTACTAAAAGGTCAACATAATGGGTATCTAGGCTATATACCTTGATGTTGATGTGAGACATGACTAATATTGTTCCCAAATCATTATGGCAATAGTTATTTATTCTGTATTATCTATATAATAATTATGTTGTTTTGTTCATAGGCGGAAACCGATCCCGAGGTTTGTCGGTTGACAGCGATGAAGCATATCTCAGAAGAAAAGCTCGAAGCTACACGAAAACAGCTCAAGGAATTAGAAGGTAAATTTTATAATCGCGTTCTGTTGTGGACAAACATTTCTTTAATTTTGGTTGTTTGATTGGTTAATTGATTGATTGATTAATTGATTGATTGATTAATTGATTGATTGATTGATTGATTAATTGATTGATTGATTGATTGATTGATTGATTGATTGATTGATTAAATGAACATTTTATTTTATAGCTTTATTTTGTTTAAACATGCCAGATAAACATATCCCTGACCGTACCGTAAAATGGATGTGGTATGTTTATTTAAAATATCTATCTCGGTCGATCGTTTCAGACTATTTTGTTGATGGCGGTGTTTTTGTTTTTGTCATTGATGTTGTTTTAAACACCAAGAAGGGAATGTCTGTTTATTGTCACCATGGTTACTATTTTTTTTTAATATTTAAATCATACACAGGTGAAGAGCGTCTCCTGGCCGATCTCTTGTCCAGAATGAAGGGCAACGAATCAGACAGATTTGCCTCCAAACCTCAGTTCAGGAGAAAACAGAGCCCACTGTATAACATGATGAACCAAGAACAGGTGAACAAATTATCTCTCCCTACACAGTTCTCCGCCCACATTTATTTGATTAATCTTTTATTTTCTCTACCCCTTAACCCCCCCCCCCCCCACCCGCTCTCACCTCCGCTCCACCCCCTCTCCCTTTTGATTCTCCTCTAAATCCCAATTCATGCGGAAACAGTTTCCACTCGACAACATGATGAATCAAGGAAAGATGAACAAAATTAACCCGATACCGTTTACATGTATATTGCTCCACATTGCACGCTCCCTTATTCCTCTTATATATTTCGCTCCCTGCTAACCACGGGCGTAGACAAGTCATTGATACCCATTCAACTGGGGGATGATCTATTCATTCATCCCCCCTGACGAATAGGTATTACGTAAGTCGCTACGCCCGTGCTGCTAACCCCTCTCCGACCCGCAGCCTCCACTCCCTCTCCTCTCCCATCCCCTCCCTCCATGCCCTCCCTATTCTGATTCCTGCTCGAATGAGGAAAAAGATGTCTCGCTTCCTGTACGAAATAACATGAGATGAAGAACAAAACATTTTTTTTTTATTTTAGCACTCCCTTTCCTTCTTCCATAATCTCCTCTATCCCCGCTTATCCCTCCGCTTCACTCCCTCCCACATTCTTATTCTCGTCCTGCAAGTTTTGCATATGAATTATACTGTACGCGTCCAAAGAAGAATCTTTTGTTAGACATGAAACATAATTATCATACTTTGTTATGTTTTGAAATGATGAATACTATTTCTGCGTCTCCCATTTATCATTTAAGCTTGGATTTTTTTAGAATGAACATTCACGGTAAATCTGAATCTATTTCCTTTTATCATAGCCACATGAGATTGTTACGAAAGACGTGGAACGATTGCTTCATCAAGTCAACAGTCACCTGATATCGGACAAGGAGTGCCAATATGTGTACCAGGTTAGTATATTCCACAAAATCGATACAGAGATGTTAGCAATAAACCTGGGTAGATAAACATGATTAACAGTACCAATGGTGATGATGATGATGATGATGATGATGATGATGATGATGGTGATGGTAATGAAGATGAGGTTGATGATGAACCTGAAAGAACCTGAAAGATGAAAAGGACTAGGGGTATGATGATGAGGAGGAAGACAAGGATGATTATAATGATGATGATAATAATGCTGGTGATGATGATGATGATAATAATGTTGATGATGACAATGGTAGTGGTGAGAGTGCTGCTTCTGCTTCTGATGGCGATGCGGACGATTCAAGTTTGAAGTTACTGATGATAATTACCATAATGAAGCTTTAGAATAGACAATCGAAACAAATCAATAATAATGATATCATTACGTTGATGTAGATTATCATCCATCCAGTCAAAGTTAATTATATATTGGTATTAATCAAGAGACTGTAACTTACCCTGTTTGTAAGGCGAAACGTTGCCTTACAAATATAGTGAGTTCCAGTTTCTTGATTCATAACAAGATATTAATGATAGCATCGGTAATGACATTGTTATTATTTGCACAATGTTACATAATCGCAAATTTAAATCACGCTCGTAATTGATGTATTTTTCTTACAGGTGCTCGACTTGCCACAGCGTCACCGCATTGATTTCAAGCTCTTCACAATCGTCGCAGCTCTGTCAGAGAAAATATCGAGACTGGAGTAAGTTTTGTATACTAAACCTTTATCAACGTTATCATAATTAATGAAATTAAATGAAATAAAATAATACGTGTGTATATAGTTCTTAACTGAATATCATTTTCACATAACTTGATAACTATAAGAACTTGCCATGCGCATGGGCGTCAACAGGCGGGGGACGGGGGGGACATGTCCCCCCCCCCCCCCCCCACTTTTGAAAGTGGAGGGGATTGTCCCCCCCACTTTTGTTCATAAGTGTATACATTATGTTGTTTGATCCATAGATTTCATAGATTTCACTATGACATTATGTGAAATTTCTGTCTCAGATATGCACCAAATCGCACAATTTCAAGCCAAAAAGTGCAAAAGCTCCCTACTGTGGGAGGGGGACACCCCCTCCCACACCCTCCCCCGCTCGGTCGCTTCGCTCCCTCGCCGATGTCCCCCCCACTTTCGAGAAGCTGTTGACGCCCTTGGCCATGCGCATAGATATTGGTTTGTTTGTTTGTCTTCTGTATAATAGTCAAATTAATTATAATTTTGTTTAAAAGAACACATTGACAATATCTTAATTATGAACACGAACTCCACAAACAGGCAAGGGGTCTTGTATAAAAGACAACCACTGTGGTTCAGAGTTACATAAACGTACTCCTAGAATATAAGAAGTATTTTGATCGTAAAATATATTGAATCTTCGATTTTTAGAAAGTTTTGCGCTCCACATTTTCCATTCAATACGAGTCATCGTTTGGCCTCTAAATGTGAATGATATATCATATCTTACTTAATTTTCCATTCGTATGTTTTTTTAAACCAGTCCATTCATCAAGAAGCTAATCAACAAGATCGACTTCGAGGCGCTCGATGTTAAGATGGACCGCGCCAAGGAGCTTTTCTTTCTCCTGGAGGACGAGGAGGAGGGAGGCTATCCGGGAGAGGTGCCCGTCAGAAACATGGCCGTGGAGCTGGAGGCGGGAGGCCTCCGTCGGGAGCATGTGGAACTGGTAAGTGACATGGGGTCGATGAGGAAGATATGGAGGAGAATAAAGAGGAGAAGGAGGAGGAGGGAAAAGAGGAGGAGTAAGAGGAGGAGGAGGAGGAGGAGGAGGAGGAGGAGGAGAAGGTGGAAGGAGGAGGAGGAAGAGGAGGAAAAGGAATAGGAGAAGGAGGATGAGAACGAGAATGGAAAAGAGAAGGAGTAGGAGGAAAAGGAAAGAGGAGGAGGTGGTGGGAAAAGGAAGGAGGAGGAGGAGGAGGAGGAAAAAGGAGGAGGAGGAGGAGTCGGGGGAAATGAGGAGGAGGAGGAGTCGGGGGAAATGAGGAGGAGGAGGGAGTAGAAAGAATAAGAGGAGTAGGAACACAAAACCAATGTAAGAGTGTAAGAATCAATGTTTTTACCCAGTAGTTTCATGATAGAAAAGAGGAAACATAGGAGGAGGACAAAAACATGCCAAAGAAAATCATTATAGAAGTGTTAAAATGTTAGAAAATTATATAGAGATTTTGATATGAACTGTCCATTATTAACCTTTAACTTATCTATTTAATGTATCTCTCGTTGATTCCGGTTTGCCCATGATAGGTGATGGAGAAGTTCAACAGGGAAGGCAAAGGGACGGTGGACTTCCTGGATTTCCTGACGTACATCCCACTCTTCATCGATCTCCACGAGAACATCGTAATGGATCCACTCTACACATCAAAGGACCTATGATGAGGACAATCATATTCAATAACGAATCTGCGATGATTAGGGTTATGGTGATGAAGACATCGGCAACGGCGTCTATGATGACGATAATGATGAACATGTTGATGGTGATGATGATGACGAAGATGATTGTCGTGATGATGATGATGATGATGATGATGATGATGATGATGACGATAATAAAATGTATGATGATGAAGATGATGATGACGATAATTATATTCATAATGATGATGATGGCGAGGACGACCATGATGACGACGACGATGACTACTGGTTTAATTAGTTGCAGTTTTCATTGTGAATTGTTTTTACTTGCTCTGAATTACGTACATACATTCCAATCTCCATCGATCTTTACGAGACCGTGGTCACTCAATATCCTCCATCCGTCAAACGGAAGGATCTTTGAAGGTTCTTCATGACGACTTATGATTTCATTGAATTATGCTGCGAATAATCATCATCATAATAATGGTATTTTGCAATATACAAGTCTGTATGATATTGAGGTAGTCATGGTAATTAGGGCGTCTGTAATATTACAGTATTACTCAGGTTAGGGTCTGTCAACAAGGTAATACATGTACGGTACATGTATGTACACTTATTATCAGTTGTATGTTCGTTCGCATTCGAGAGAAGAATACTCTCGTTTCAAATCCTAAACTTAATTCCTCCATGGACCTTGCATCACAGGGTAGCAGTCCGAGCCTACAACTGTGATGTGCACAGGTGAATTATATGCGTAGTAGGCGGGGGTTGGGAGGGGGCTGCAGTTCCCCCGGGAGTTTTGAAAACGGCCATATTCGGGCAAAAAGCGCCTCATATTCGGGCAAACCATGTCATATTCGGGCAAACCATGTCATATTCGGGAAAACCATGGCATATTCGGCAATACATGTTACATTCGGAAATCCATGTCATAGTCGGAAAATCCATGGCATATTCGAGCAAAAAATTTCATATTCGGGAGAAATCATGTTTCATTCGGGCAAAGTCATGTTTTATGGCAATATAATGACTTTTCGGTCAAAACCTTTTCATATTCTAGCAAAATCCTGTTATTTTCCGAATTAAACCTTCAGAAATTATTCCGGGCATCAGAGAGGCGAGAAGCTTTTTTTTTCAGGTGAAATTAAAAGCAGGAAGGATCATTATTCGAGTAAATTATGTTACGAATTTGCGATAACAAACCTCTACTATAATAATTTAAGAGTCCCTTACCCAGCTAGCCACCTGACGTTGGGCCGATGTCGGAATTTGGTTGCCGGATGTCGGCATATCGCCGTTGGCTCGAGGTTAAAATGTCCGCCAGCCCAACATCGTCACGACGTCATTTTTGTGATATATTGGCATAACGTCATTTTCCGACAATGGCCCAACATCATGTCATGAGATGATGTTGGGCCATTGTCGCAAAATGACGTTATGCCAATATATCACAAAAATGACGTCGTGACGATGTTGGGCTGGCGGACATTTTAACCTCGAGCCAACGGCGATATGCCGACATCCGGCAACCAAATTCCGACATCGGCCCAACGTCAGGTGGCTAGCTGGGTAGTGGTCTTGTAGTTGCCAATTGATTCCATTTCTAAGATACAATTGGGTATAGGCTTTTGCTGAAATGTCATACCCTTGTGAATTAGAGTACCCGATAAAGTCGAGACAATTTTCTTAAGAAATATGAAAAATGTTGGTCAAACACGTTAAATGAAGATTATTGTACTAGAGCAAACTATACCACACTCTTAAAATGTTGGGTAAATTTAGTTGGGTAATTGTTGGTTGGTTAAAAAGATTCATAATTCTGGTCAATTATTACCCAATTGAAGCCTTCAAGTGAGCATCAGTTGGGCAGATTTTAACCAATAGTTGTGTGGACAGTATGTTGCCCAGTGTTGGGCAACATACCGTATTTGCTGGTGTATTAACCGCACCTTTTTTCAACAAAAAAAAAGAAAAAAAGGGGGGTGCGGTTAATACACGACCGTATTAACCTCACTTTTTTAACCTCACTTTTTTTTTTTTTTAGGGGGTGCGGTTAATACACCGGAGCGGTTAATACACCGACAAATACGGTACTGTCCAATGTTGCCCAATTATTCTAAGAGTGCATAATGTTGATGTAAATAATGATAATATAAAAACAAACTAATCATTTAAAATATTAGCAATCATTATATATTTATGATGCTCAATATCGAACGCCTAATGTATAATAAATATCAAAGTTGAGTAGTTTATAATGATATGATTAAAAAAATTTACTTAAACATCATGCCGAGAATAAAATAATGGTTTGCTTTGTATAACTATGTAGTAAAGATGAACGATGTTATCTAAAATATTTTTAAAAAACATAACGCTATATTTATGTAACTTCATACTGGTCACCTTCTGTGTCAAAATTAATTTGTTTTTTGTTTACATATTGCTATAATTATGTATTAAACGTGAGAGATTAGTACGATGTTATCAGCTCTAATTACGCCTATAATGTGTGTTAGGCATAATCACTTTTAGACAATCAAATATTTATCGTTATTGCGATTTGCGAATCAATGTTACCCAGGTTTACAATAATCCATTATTCTCTGTTAGTAAGTTGACATTTATTTATATCATGTTTAGCCTTAACAGTTAAACAAATAATTAGTATTGATTAAGTAATGTAATGTATCTTGCCATTCAATTAAGACTATAAAGTAAATAATTCAATCTGATTGTTACATAAAACAACCATGAAAATAATATTGAACATATGTCATGTTGTTATTATGATTATCTATGTTAATTATATATGACTTTGATAACTCCCTCTGATTGTTACAATACACGACCACGAAATATTGAAAATGTTTTATGTTATATTATGTCGATATGGTGATTTGAAAGTAGATAATTCACTCTGATTGTTACATTACCCAACGATAAAATAGTGAAACATTTGTATGTTATATAAGTATTGAACTAGCGATTGTAAAGAAAATAATTCCCTCTGATTGTTACATTAACCAACCATGACATACTGAAAATATGTTATGTTATAATATATCGATTTATCTTAATTTCATGTTATTATACTTTGAAATCATAGGCCAATTCTAAATCAATTTCCTCTGAATTTGACATAATACACCATTAAATAATGCAATAATTTTAGGCGATCAATATTATTCGGCTTTACTACAGCAAAGTGTTTTTCTTTGATGTCTATCGGCTTAAGTTACGTTAGATTAAGGTTAAATGATTTGTTTAATATCTTCATTATGTTTTCTCGATTACATGGATGTAAATGCGCAGCTATTTCCACATGATGAAATAAGACAATGTGTCCCCCCCCCCAACCCCCCCCCCCCCCCCCCAAAAAAAAAAAAGGAGGGGGACGGGGGGCATTTCTTCCAACATTGACACCAATGCCCAATTATGTGAAGTTGAATGAACAAAGTTATATGAATGCATTTCATAACAAACTTTGCACCTTCGAATAATGATGAAGATTGATGCCGATTACAATTATTATAATTATTGTTTAAATTTCAAAACTATTATCGAGGAATGTGCAATTATTTCCTTCTGTTCATTGATGAATTGAATTAGGTTCTATATATTTTGTATATTTGAGCAAATAAATTCGAACTTAATTTATGATATATAATTTTACTTTGTAGACTTTCGTTCTCCTTATGCATTGTTTCCTGTGCGTCATATTACCATGTCTGCATACAATCCATTTCGTATGTTTCGTATTTCTTATTTCGTATTTATATAGGATACTATATAAATGCAATAATGAGCTAGGCAGTTTGTTTAATCCCAATTTCGAGGCACATTACGAAACCAACAATATAAAGAGAAAAAATATAAATATAAAACAATATATAAAACATTCTGTTTTTCATTATCCCACTTGCTGCAAAGCCAGACAAAAAAGGCGCACACGATAAGTACATTATATTCAACGCATTTTGGAATCAGCAAGTTCTTCATATTTCGTGGATAATACACGCGTGTTACGTAATAGAGGGAACGGGTAAAAGGGAGAGGAGAATAGAAGAGAGAGTGAAGTGAGGAGATGGAGAAGGAGAGGGAAGGATGAAGACGGGAATCTAATGTAGGTAGAGGAGAAGGACACGTTATGCAACATTTCTTCCGATTTTAGAAATTGTGCTCGTGTAATCTTACACCCCACGCTTCCACTGTCCATCAGAAGGATTATCATTTTACAACTTTAAAATGATTTCATTTTTAAAGGGATCTGTAGTAACATTGCCATCCTCAAAACTTACTCGACACTCTAGCAGTTCTCACATACCTAATGTTGTATTCTTATTACCAATGGAACAGCCTTCAGTTTACTAAAATAATGTCTCTTCCGTTATAAAGATATGTATGATTAAAGTGTACAGATTGAGAACTATCCACTGGATATTTCAAAAAATTATGTTCACACAATCAACTGGATGTGTACAAAGTCAGTACAATGACTAAGCACTTTGTATTTTCGCTCATTACTCGGTCATATGACATTCATTTACCATAACATGTATACTGTACATTAATCAGTGGACATATGAGATCACAGCTATACATATTATATATGATGTCATGATCCCTTTAGTTAGAACACGGTTTCTTCCCCATTGTAACTTTTGCCCGCATCCTCTTTATATTGCCATCCCATCTGTCGACTGTCATTGCGTACTAAATTTACGTGCATTAATAGTCTGAAATTATATTATTTGATTTGTTTCGCCCTGAAACCTGATATTATAGCAGAGAACATTATGTTTAATAAAGGTATGTATAGTGGATACCGAGGTTGAATAATATCCAACCTTGTTATCCATTAGGTTAATGTTACATGGACCTTTTTTTAAGAGAGAGGAAAAATAACGATCGTGAAAAGGGAGCCACACCACAAAAACTGTGTTTTATGTGTGAAAATGGTTATTTTTATCTATCAACTCTATCCAAGCTAACATACTTTGTATCAGAATTTCGGAAAACAAATACAACTACAAAAGGCGTAGGAGGTGGGGGCTGGGGCCGGGCTGCTGCAGACCCGGTGAGTTTTGAAAACGGCCATCATTGATATAATTGTGCAACAGTCACTTTAAATTCGGGCAAAATATGTCATAATCGAGCAAAACCATGTCATAATTGGAAAAATAATGTTAATATTTTTATTCGGGAAAACCCGAGTCATATTTAGGTAAACTCATGTTATTTAAGAGCAATATAATGAATCATTGCGTCATTTTTGGGGCCAAACCGTGTCATATTCCGGCAAATCGTGTTATTACCCGGATTAAATCATCAATAGCATATCATTTTCGGGCATCAAAGGGGCAAAGATAATTGTGTTGTTTGTTTGTTTTGCTTTTTTTTTTGTTGCTTTTCTAGGGAAACAGACCTCAGCTCCCCCCCCCCCCCCCCTCCCCCAGAAGAAAATGTTCCTCTACGCCCTTGCTGTTAACAACATGCAGTCAATTGTAACCGGTCTCGAGACCAAATATTAGCGGTCTCGACCGTTATTATCGATGGTCTCGGCCTCGAAAAATGCGAAGAAACCTAGTCTCGGCCACGAAAATTGTCGGTCTCGGCTTCGAAAGTTTTCTACGACTACCCCCCCCCCCCCCCCCCCCCTTGAAAAAATCCTGGGTACGCGCCACTGCATGCAGTACACTGCTCTGCCAATGTGCTAGCCTTTTAACAAGCCAAATACCGTACGTCTATAGTTGAGAAAAGATAATTTAATACAACGTAAGACAACAACCTAGAAAGAAAATATTATAGCCGCTCGTGAGTGTGGGCTGTCGACGCCCTTGCGCTCCTATGAAACGCAGATATGAAAACGTGCAAAATGCCCTTCGTTGGACACGTAACAGGACTTACAGCACAATATTTGTTAAAGGTTGCTCCGAGTCGTGGATATAAATCGTAAAGCTTGTTCGAACTTGATGTAGACCGTGCGAAATGACCGACTAGTTCCGATATAACCGAGCTGAATGTGCATTAATGGATCGTGAAGCTTCTTGACAACAAAATGTTAGAGCGAACCGGCTTTTCGTTAAACCCTATAGAGCAACACTTGGAATGAGATTATGATTCATTCCATATTGAAATTATGCATCGGTCTCGGCTTATACGACAGAAAGGCAGAGTTTCGAGCTTTTAAAGTAAATGAATCGCGAAGCTACTTGCCAGGAACTACATGGAGCAACTCGCCTTACCGTAAAACATCGGACAGCACTCGAATTTAGATAAGAATTCACCCATCATCGTGCGAAATGACCAACAGCCAGTTCCGACCATAAAGGGAAATGAATCGTAAAGCTACTTAATTGGAAGAAACTGTACAGAGTTCGAAATGATGCGGCTATTCGTAGAACCTCGACCAAGGTAAGGATTCCAGATAACTGCGGTCAATGCAATTGTAATGAATTGAAGACTTACACATACTTGAGACAGATATTGTGCATTGATCAACAACAGAAGTAGTACCGAGCTGAAAGTTAGAATCCATCGCGAAACTAGGAAGATATAGACAAAGTTGATTCGACTCGGTTCAACAACTTCGGGTAACGATAATTCGAATCATCCAGTGGTGTATTACGTTTAAATTACGCACTTGACACATATTCCAATTGGCCAACCATTTCCAAATAGCAAAACGTTTTTTTGTATGGATCATGTATAATTGTTTGGCGACCATCTGCCTTTAACCATAGACCTACAACATTATGTTGTAGGTCTATGCTTGAACAGTGTTAAGGAAATTAATAATTGTAAAAAATAACGACGACGGTAATGAGAGATGTATCTATGATGGGAGATTTTAATGCCTCCGTGGGAGCTACGGATCCTGAGGATAGTGTCACTTATGCGAGCAGGAACCTCGACGTCAGGCTCAAGATCGTTTATTATCTGACCGGCATCATCGGCGTGCTCGGCAACGGATTCGTCGTGCTCGTCATCGCGCGCGCACCGAGTCTCAAGGGTATTACCAACCTCTTCATCTTCAACCAGTCCCTGATAGACCTCGCGTCGTCCGTCCTCCTGTGCGTGTGCTTCTTATCGCCGCCCGTCACCGCACTTCCAGGACAAAACTCGACGCTCGCGACCCTGGTCTGCGCACTGTGGTCATCACGCTATTTCTACTGGGGTGCCCAGAAGGCATCAACGGCTAACCTGCTCGTGCTGACATTTGAGCGCTACATAGCCGTTGTCCACGCGGTGCGCTATCGCGCGCAGGTAAACTACCGCCGAGCGCGTGCCGTGGCGATTCTCACGTGGGTCGCAGGCTACTCGTTTCAGCTCCTGTGGGCAACCGCACAGCGGGTCGACGCCACAGGGCGCTGTCGCATCGTCTGGCCGAGCACTGCGGCGAGGATGATGTTCGGACTGCTCGTACTCATCACCCAGATCGTCATTCCAGTCATCGCGATGGTACTCATCTATACGTCCATGTACGCCCGACTCCGCCGCCGCCGAGCCCAACTGAACCCTACCCCTGAATTACCCGCCGTCATCGTCGCTATACCGAACTACCGGGCAGCCGCGAGCCGGAGAGTACTGAAGACATTGTTCACTATCATTATTGGCTACTTGGTTTGCCTGACGCCGAATGTCACCATATTCGTCTACTACACCTTCGGCGGGAGGATTGACTTCAACGCGTGGCCATATCTCTCTACCGTCTGTCTCGCCTTCTGCAACATGGTCCTCAACCCATTCGTATATACGTTCCAGTATGCGGGCTTCAGGGTAATAAATAATAAGAGTATTCATCTCAGATGAAAGAAATAATAGATAAAAGAAAATCAATCAGTCAGTCAATCAATCAATCAATCAATCAATCAGTTAACGTTTCAATCGCTAATTATATTATTCGATCAGTCGATTGTTCATCGATTATAATCAATTAATGATAATAGGTTTTCCCGCTCAATTTGACACTTTTTTCAATCGAATTCATTAAGGGTCATTCAAATTCACGCATTGCCGCGTAATCGTTGGTATCGGTCTTTCGAATTCCGAATAAGTGCAAACGAATTCATGCATACGCATACGGTTTCGTGAATAGACACGATAGTTCATTAATGGGCACTCGAATTCGCGAATGTGCAGTAGCGCCAGCGTGAACTACGTGCGATTTTGAATGACCATTGATGAAAAGGTATGCTCTTTGTGCAAATTCACCTGCTCAGACGTGATTTTGAACGACTATTTACGAATTCTGCTTTGACACGGCGATCGCAAATCGCGCGAATTCGTTTGCTCCTTATATCAATTTGATTGTCACAATCGCGAAATTGAGCGGGAAAACCTATACCGGTACTTTATTAATATTGATCTTATAACCATATAACTTCCGTTTGCAAGCAATCAATAAAGCTTATTTAAACGATCTTCATCTGTTCATTTATGAAATAATCATTAATCACTAGTGAAAACTATCCATCATAGTCGGTCGAGTTATAACATTTGTATATGCAAATTGAAATATATTGAACAATCCCTGTATAAATAAGTAAATTAGGTTAAATGTAAAGTCAACAATGAGTGAATCAATTACTTAATGAATGGATCGATGGATGAGTGATAAAATTAATGAAATAATAAATGAACCAATCAATTAATCAAAATATCTATGGAGGAATCAATCAAGCAAGCATAGGCGTACCCAGGGGGTGGGGGTTCACCCCCCCCCCCCCCCACCTCTTTGACCAAAAAATGCTTGTTTTAGGGGGTTTGACCCCCCCCCCCCCCTTTCAAATTTTAACTGGTCTCGAGACCAAATTTAAGCGGTCTCGACTGTCATTTTTGATGGTCTCGGCCTCGAAAAGTGCGAAAAACCGTAGTTTTGGCCTCAAAAAATGCGAAAAACCGTTGTCTCGGCCTCGAAAATGTCGACAATTTTTGGTCTCAGCTTCGAAATTTTTCTACGACTACCCCCCCCCCCCCCCCCCCCCCCCCCCCCCCCGCTGACAGGATTCTCAACCACAGGGTCTGGGTCTTGGTCTCGGTTTTGGAAATTGTGGACCGGATCTGGTCTCGGTCTCGAAAATCTTGAAGGTACTTGTTCTCGCCTGAACAATTTTTCGACGACTACCCCACCCCCCACCCCCCCCCCCCCCCCCCCCCCCCGCTGACAGAAAAAAACCCACCCTTTAAAAATCCTGGGTACGCCACTGCAAGCAATCAATCATTTATTAATCAATCAATCAGTCGGACGAGTCAAATTTTTAGAAAAGTTATAAAAGTGTATAATTTCACTTAACTTAGTTAGTTCAGACTATAGTATCGGTTAGTCAATCAATCGATCAATAAGTTTTTAAATGTCATGTGTTGCCGATCAATCGAAAATTTAGAGATGACTTTCGATCATATTAGGCGCTATATAAATCGAGTATTATCATTATTATTATTATTTCCGTTCTTTTTTAGGTTGCTCCATTGGTGTTGTGTGGTTGTGTGGTTCATGCGTTCATTTCAATTGAATATCTGCGCCAAGGGGTTTAGGGTTTGAATCTTTTTTATTTCATATTTGTTTAAGATAGCTGCTCGTAAAATGTTTGGTGTTGATGCGCCTACCAGCGAGCAGCTACAGATCAGGCAGATAGCAGTTGATGGACGGTTTCCGACTGATGCTCATCTTCATCGTGGCATCACTGAGATCGGGTTAGTTGACCTGTTCCCTACCAGATTTGGACATTCTCATGGTATACAGGGCCCACTAGATTCCCGAAGACAATATTGGGTTAACCTGTTCCATACTTGCTTTGGTAATCCCCCATGGATTTAATACAGGACCCACCAGAATACCGCAGGCAATGCCAATGGGTTAAAGTGGCCCCGATATTTAAGGGAAAAAAATAAATTAATGATAGACCAACTTTTTTGTAATTTATCACGGAGAATCCAATTATGGTATTGAAGATTTTTTATTCAAAAGGTGTTTTTAAAAAATATCTATCTTCCAAAATCCTCAAGGGGGAACGCCCTCAAATTTTTTTTTGTGAACTCAAAACTTCATTCATATAACACACGGCAAAGTCACCATTTTCATCAACCAAAAAGAGTGGAATATGGTAGAAGACTCTATAAATCCAGTACAACAATCAACAAATTTAAAAAACAATGTCGTGAGTACCTTTTGGAATTTATGCCGCATTTATGAAAGTAGTTTGAAGTATCCTTTCGTTTTCCTTTGTTAGATACTAAATTTATACATTGTTATATATCATTTTATATATTACCCTGAAGCCCAGATTCATGATTAATCAATTGATCGTGGAAGATGGCAACCTTCTCGTGGTCCACCCTGTTTGGAAACCTTCCTTTCTAATGCCATCAACCAGACATGCGCAACCAACAACCTAGTGTATCAGCGATGACTTCCCCAAGTCAATCTACGAATGGCCCTCCTCAGGGCAAAACGTCCCGTAATGGCCCTTATCAAGGCCAACCATCTCGCATAATAGGGACATCTCTCCGCATATACCAAATTAATGCGGAAGGTATGTCACGCGCAAAAAGTGACTACCTCGCCAGATCAACAAAGGATCTCGACATCGACATTATCCTCCTACAAGAAACCCATATCCGTGATGAGACGTGTGCATCTAAGCTCCGCGTCAACGGCTTCAAGCTCATTGCGGCCGTGCACCACGCCAAGTATGGAGTTGCTACCTACCTTAGACATGACCTGACAGACTTCTGCGTCCTTGAGGAATCCTCCAATAATGACATCTTCACGGCCACCGTGAAAGTTGGAGATATAACAATTACAAACATATATAAACCACCAAAAACGAACTGGCCCTCTCCTGCACTTCAGACCCATACCCACCCTGAAGTCCATGCTGGAGATTTCAACAGTCATCACTCATCCTGGGGCTATGCCAAAGATGACGAGAATGGAGAGCAACTGGATATGTGGGCATCAGCCTGCGACCGTTACCTCCTTCATGATGCCAAACAACCGGGAACTTTCTACTCAAGCAGATGGAGAAGGGATTACAATCCGGATCTCTGCTTCCTGTCCAAAACCAGCAATGGCCGCCCACTACATGCATCTCGCAAGATACTTCCTCTCTTCCCTCATAGCCAACATCGTCCAGCTTTAATCTATATTGGAGTAGAGATACCTCTTATCCAATCAAAGCCCCAACCACGATGGAACTTTAGGAAAGCTGACTGGAAAGCCTTTACAGATGACGTGGAGGAGCAAATCACCAATCTTGAACCAATCCCCAAAAGCTACACATCCTTCTGCAATATCCTCAAGGACACTGCCAAGAAACACATCCCTCGTGGCTTTCGTAAAGTCTTCACACCTTGCTGGCTGCCAGAATCAGAAGAGCTCCTCAAGCAGTATGAATCCACTGGTGATCCAGACATTGCAACAGAACTCTTGGATTCCCTTGACACAGCTAGACAAAAGCGCTGGCAAGAGACGGTAGAAGATCTCAACTTTACACACTCGAGCCGGAAGGCCTGGAACCTTCTTCGACATCTTGGAGCAGCAACCCCGGTTCAACATCAACCTCCTAAAGTAACAGCAAATGCTGTTGCTTCACGCCTGCTCCTCAATTCCAAGGTACCTTCTACAAAGGCATCACGTAAAGAAGTCAAGAAGAACCTTTCCAAGTCCTACTCAACATCAGCTAAGACTTCCCCACTTGCAAGACCTTACACTAGAGAAGATGTCGACATTGGTCTCTCATCCACAAAATCAGGGAAAGCTGCGGGAATTGATGGAATCTACCCAGAATTCCTGAAGAACCTTGGACCAAAAGGCCGCGGCTGGCTGGCCTCATTCTTCACATACATCCACTTTTCCGGAGTTATCCCAAAGGCTTGGAGAGAGGCTAAGGTGATTGCGATCATCAAACCAGGGAAACCTGCGAACGACCCTGCAAGCTACCGTCCCATCTCTCTTCTGTGCACATCCTACAAACTGTTCGAGCGCCTCCTTCTAGTCAGGCTTAGCCCATTGGTAGAACCTGTGCTACCAAAGGAGCAAGCAGGCTTCAGACCGAAAAGGAGCTGTTCCGACCAAGTCCTAGCCCTCACTACCTACATCGAGGCAGGATATCAGCGCGCCCTCAAAACGGGCGTGGCACTGATTGACCTCTCATCAGCCTACGACACTGTATGGAGACATGGCCTGCTACTCAAAGCGTCCCGCATCTTCAAGTGTCGGACAACCATGCGCATCCTTGCTTCCATACTCAGCAACAGAAGATTCAGAGTTTCACTTGGAGGACAAACAAGCTCGGCTAGAACCCTCAACGACGGCCTCCCTCAAGGATCTGTCTTGGCCCCGATGCTTTTTAACATCTATGTAAGTGACATGCCGGAGACCACGTCCAGGAAATTTGCGTATGCAGATGACCTTGCACTAGCTACCCAATCCACCGATTTCAACGTACTTAGCAGAACCCTCACCGAGGACATGAAGAAGATGGAGGACTACTTCACCTACTGGCGCCTTCGTCCCAATCCCAATAAGATTACAACCACTGCCTTCCACCTCAGTAACCGACAAGCGAAAACAGAACTGAATGTCACCTTCTGTGGCAAAACAGTTAAGCATGGAGAGTTCCCCAAATACCTTGGAGTTACCCTGGACCGCAGCCTCACCTATCGTGAACATCTCAAGAGGGTTTCTGGAAAACTGAAGACCAGAGTCAACATTATCCGGAAGCTTGCAGGAAATAGCTGGGGTTCAGGCACACAAACCCTCCGAACAGCCTGCATAGCTCTAGTCTACTCTGTTGCAGAGTACTGCTCACCAGTGTGGACAGAGAGCTGCCATACCAAGAAGGTAGATGTAATCTTGAACTCGGCTATGAGAATAATTACTGGCACCCTTAAGTCAACACCTCTTCAATGGCTACCTGCTGTCTCCCACATCGCTCCCCCTGGTGTACGCAGACAGGAGATAATGCGCAAGGAACTACACCGCACCTCCACCAACCCAGACCTACCTATCCACGAAGACCTAGGAAACCTACCCAAAATGCGCCTCAAATCACGGACACCCTTTTGGACTTCTGCAAAGTCTCTAGAAGAGTTTGACCTGAAAGGAGAATGGCGCAAAACCTGGGCAGAGTCCGACTTCCCTAACCATGACCTTGTACAGGACCCTACGGCAGAGCCAGCAGGGTTCAACCTCCCCAGAAAGCAATGGGTGACTCTGAACAGGATAAGAACACTCCATGCGAGGTCAGCCCATCATCTCCATCGTTGGGAAATGAAAGACAGCCCTGCATGTGATTGCGGGAACCCAGACCAGACAGTGAAGCATGTGGTAAACGACTGCCCTGTCCGATGTTTCCCTGATAGTTTTGAGGGGATTCATCAGACAACAGATGCTGCTCTGACCTGGCTGAGAAACCTAGACTTGAATTTATAAATGTGCATATATGTCATACGAAACAAACAATTGATCGTCCGATTGATTAATTGATCGTACGAGCAAAAGTTCGAACTATTAATTGATCGTGAAACTTTTTGTTACTGCATGGGCCCAGGAATGATTCCCCCCTTATTGTTTTGCTTTGTATTATATAATTGGGAGCACGTGCACCCCCTCCCCGTAGCTATATACACCACTAACCTTATTGGAACATATAAAGGCGAGCAGAGCAGTTGTGTAACCCAGATCGATACATACATTCCTTAATAATATTTTCAAATTAGTAAAGGCCAATTTGAGATGACACATTATTCATAATTCAAAAATATTGAAATATATATACTAATATAAGGTGTGTTATAATTGTGTCTGTTTTTATCTATCATGCAGTAACCAGGATGCGAGCCTCGGGGAGCCCAGAGGGCCCACGGTGACAGCTTAGCTACCCGAAGATCAGGGAGAGCTATAGGGGGAGATGTAAATACGGTGTCGAAACGTGGGGGTTCGTTGGAAACCTTCCTTTTTCTCTGCTTCAATAGAGAACGTATCAGAATCCTTTTTAATGCCACCCATGGTGGGGGAAAATACACGTGTATGCACGACAGTACTGGGAAACGCCCCACACTCAGAAAATGAAAAAAATGTTGTAATCACGTGAAAGATGTTAATGTAAAGATTTGGACAAAAACTGCTTTGAAATTGAGTATTTGAGCATTTATTGGTTCCAAAATAAAAACGAACGTTGCCAAAGTCAGTTTGAATTAAAGGGATCTAGAAATATAGTCAATATTTTAAAAATTATACTTGGAACTTTTGCGGTTCTCACATAATTGTATTCTTTTTACCAATTGAAACTTGGTATAGCTTTCGGTTTTCCAAATTTATCTTCCGTTATGAAGATAAGTATGATTAAAGCGGTCCAGATTTATAATAATCTATATTTTAATACATATTTTCGGGCTTAAACGTTCGTCGCGACGAAGTCAAATAATTTTCAATTGGCTAAAAGGTATATTGATTATTACAAACATATATGTAGCTTAGTTCTAACATTTATGTATGCAAAGAATTGTGTTTTCTTTTGTCTAACAAGATGTTGTATTGCCATAACGCATTTGTGTTTGTTTATAAAACGCTTCATAACTCGTTTGTTTCATTATTTTAAATGAGAATAATATATAGATAGCTTGTGGCGAAGCATTACACATGCAATGTTCATATCTGGTAGTTATGTCATGGTGGTGTTGTTGACAGTAAATAATAAAAGCAACTCAAAATGTTAATAATTAAAACAAAACATCGTACAGATGTAGGCCTAATGGCCTATTGTTGTATTATTGTTTTTATTGTATATTAATATCTTCTGGATGCTCTTTAAATAATATGGTACAATTATCGCAATTCTTGTATAAATACAAATTTTTTCTAATATTGAGCAGTCAAACGCCTATCCGATCGTGCCACAATACCTCCACTATAATAATAAATAATAATAATAAATCACTTATAGAGCGCGGAAACTATGTGTATATATTCTACCGCGCATATTAATATTAATACCCATGGTCATCAGGTACATTACAAACCCACACAATGATATTGCATACTTTCTCAACTCCCCGGGGAGCATACTAGCCATGCTGCCACTGATGATGGCGCAAAGGCTAATTAACACCCGACCATGGTACCCATTTATACACCTGGGTAGAGAGCAGCAACTGTGAATAAATTGTCTTGCTGAAGGACAAAGGCAGTGGGCAGGGTTCGAACTCGGGATCTCATGATCAGAAAGCGCGCGCTCTACCGATCTTGCCACATTAATTAATTGGAGGCGCACTTTATGTATATTTTCATCCTGAAAAAGTGTTTCCCCTTATTATATTAGTGTAGGGTTTTGGTCGACTCCTGAAAGTGGGGCCGGGGATGCAGGTAATATGAGTTCTAATAATTCTAAGGGGAAAATCCCCGCAGAAAAGCCACTTCCGCACGCACGCGCGTACGTACGATCGACGGCGCGCGCGCGCGCGCGCGCGTCAATAAAATTATAAGGACGAAACGAAAACATGGGATTTTCGACTGGACACTAACTGTGCACCGTGGAAACACCGTAATTTACAGCTTTGAGAATCCCTCATAAGTTTTAGCTTCGAGCTTACGTAAACAACAGCATGGGGAGCAGAGAAAAGGTAATTTGAACGTGGAGATGAATAGTAATGTTGTATTTTGAGGTTGAAATATCAGACTTGATATCTGTTTTGTTTTGGAGTAGTATCGTACTGTACGCGAAATATGTTTATGAACCAGTAGATTTGGATACGCATGCCGCACTCAATTTGAGTCGCGTGAACAGCTGAATATTACAGGAGCTGGCACTGGCAGTGGCAGATAATGAAGCAGGCAGCTGTGGCATTTTCTACCAAAACGATTTGACATGCAATATGCATGATAAAAAAAACTGATATGTTTAGATGCTTTGGTAAAATGCACCAGCTGTCCTTGCATACTGTTCGTGCATATTAAATTATAGACTACGTAGAGAATCGCAATTGCACGAGTGCATATTTTTTTCGCACGGCATGACATGACATGCAGTGTTGTCATTGATTGCGCGAGGGGTGTTCGCGAATTCACTTTGACAGCACTTTGACCCAGTTAATGGTTACGACTGACACTACCGGTATTAAATAGAACAATAGTACCATGTAGTTTGTCATGTGTAACATACAGATTATTTTAGACATGACAGAACAGGTATGGACTGGTAAAATGGTAGAGAATGCAACAGATGTGTTTTTTAAATCCTTGAGGCTTGAATGGGATAGAAATTAATTAGAATTTGAAATAGAAGTCATCAGACATCACTGCCGGGCTTTAGTTTGAGTAAATTTTAGTTTAACTTCAAAATCAAAGGCCAAAGAAAAGCTAAAGGGAATGTCCATGATTTACAAATTATCTTAACATCACTAAAAAGTAAGAGTTTCCTGTAGACATGACTAATAGTAATATAGTTTAGGATGTCCATGATGACACTTGCTTGAAATTTAAAATTGAACATGACTTCATGTATGCGGGTGTAACTGTTGGTATTAATAGTTTAGACTTGGACTATGTTTCTTCTCTCTTTTTTATTTTGTCTTCATTTTTAAAATGTCTTTCCTCTTTATCGTGATGGCAGGAGGCGATTGTGATCTGTCTCGATGTGGGTCCATCCATGAACCAAGCTCCCCCTGGTCACTGCTCAACCCTAGAGACTGCATGCGACACCATCACTCTCATCTTGCAGAGAAAGGTATGTGAAGAAAATATACTGACCTTGGGCTTGCCCTGGGTGGCCACCAGAAATGTCATTTGGCCAGCCCAATACAATTGCTTCCAATCAAATTGGAGTTCTAAGACACACAAGTCTAATGCGGTTGGAGTCTGTAAGTGTCATTTTGGCCACATGAGTAATAATAATCTTTATCACATGACTTAGTAAATACAGTACATGCCGCTGCGGTGTTATATTTTTGGATATACCATGGCAATATTACACCCCTGTGTTTGACAGTCAGATGATAAAACAGTTGTTCAATTTGTTGTCGGGAAAATCACGGAATATTCCTACCCTCGGGATTTCAAATGCTATTTCGTGAAGAAAATAAGTCCCTCGACTTCGTCTCGGGACTTATTTACTCTTCCCTCAATAGCATTTAAAATCCCTCGGGATATAATATTCCGTACTATACCCTCCACCGCCATTTAACAACAGTATACTACTGTACTGCATAATGCACATATCGAAATAGAATTTCTAGATTGATGGCCCTGTATAAATGAAGGTCCATTATTATTATCAGCTAAAATACGCGAGGGAGAACCCGGCAGACTAGTGGCAAAGCTGAGCTACTTGGGTAATCAGAACATTATTCACCAGTGCAGACTGCAGATCTCTGTGTTTGCCTTGAAACAGCTATGTATTTGTCATTTGTCGCTGAAAAGTAAATTACTTTTAATTTAGAACCATTTATACAATTGTTGAAACAGGTGCTGGCAGAAAAATTAAATTGTTCATTTTTTTTAAATTATTTATTACCAGGTTTTTGCTGAATCAAAGGATGAGATTGCGTTGCTTCTCTTTGGAACTCCCGGCACGGCGAACCGCCTGAGTGACTCAGGCTACGAGAACATTTCTGACATATGCCAAAGTGTGTTGCAAAAAAAAATATTTAATTTTAAAAGCATTAAATATGATTTGGTAAATACTGGTTTATGCAGAGTCAAGGATGAAATTGCTTTGCTTCTCTTTGGAACTCCCAGCACGGCGAACCAACTAAGCAACTCGGGCTATGAGAACATTTCTGACTAACCCTAAAGTGTGTCAAAGTGTGTCCTCTTTCATGTTCAAACAAAGATTTTACAAATCATTATTTGGTAAAAACAGGTTTTTGCAGAATCAAAAGATGAGGTCGCGCTGCTTCTCTTTGGGACTCCCGGCACGGCGAACCGCCTCAGTGACTCGGGCTACGAAAACATCACGGAGGAGAGGCCATTCAAGATGGCAGACCTGGACCTGATCCAACACGTGAGGAACAACATCCAGCCCAGCCAGGTCTCCGGGGACTGTATCCTTGCCACACACTTTCAAGCTGTTTAAAGCAGGTTTCATAGAGGGCCTGGAAAACTTGGAAAGTCATGGAATTTGAATGCAGTGAAAAAATACACGGGGGCTCAGGGTGAATTCGCCCCTGAAATGACAAAAAAAAGCCCCCGAAAATCATAAAAGAGCCCCATTAATTTTGCATAGGGTCCAATGCAAAACATATTTTAGGGTGTTATTTTCATGCAGGCAAGCTTGCAAAGTAGCCCCCGAATTTTGTTGATTTTTTTTTTTTTCCAGGTTTGAATGATGTGTTTTCCGAGCCTTGTATATCAGGGGAAATTGTAAAATGATTTCATGGGTCATGCATGGCATTGCAATAGACTAATACTACGATAGTACGATGTAGGACAATCTTTTTCACCCTCAATGTTGCACCAATTTGTTACAAAAAGTACTAAAAGAAGTCAAAAGAACCTTGTTAACCGAGGTGAAAAGTCATGGAAAAGTCACATGGAATTTGACTTGAGAATAAGTGCATGAACCCTGGTAAAGGGAGTACAGTTCTATTTGAAAGGGCACTTCTATAAATTGATAATTGTTTTTTTTTTATTGTGACATTCGGGTTTCAGAAACACAAATTCTGTTTTGTCTAGAATCTTGCCTGGTCAGACCCGAAGAGAAAATGAAAGATCCCTTCTAAATTGTCAGTATTGTGAAGACCTTCCTTAACACCACTTACCCTCTAGGCATCGATGCACTGGTGGTTGCCCTGGACATGCTACACGGGGCGCACGAGACGACAAAGTACACGTCCAATCGCATCATCCTCTTCACGGATCTGGGGGGCGAGTTTGCCGACGACAAGCTGGAGAACGTGATCGCGGGCATGAAACAGATGAAGACGGAACTCAATCTCATGTAAGCCAATGCTCGAAATTAACACTGGCCCGAATGGGCAACCAAATATTGCAGAATTATTTATGTTTTTCTTGGTTTGGGGCTACCAGGTTCCAGCGGGCAGGGGCCCGATTACGGACCAGCGACATTTACCATGGTAATTAGCAATATTGGCTCTAACTCATTGATGTCAATATGCTAGAACTGCGTACAAATTAACATAACGTAGCAGAGCACACATACCTCCTTTACTCATTCAACCGTAAAGGATTACACAAGCATATCTAGAGATCAGTGGAACTAGGGCTGGTCCAGGGTCATGATCGTGCTCTTGGCCACAGGCCACTAGAATGACAAATCTTTGTTTTACTTGCGGGACTGGGCCACAAAGCAAACCAAATAATTTCTAGCATCACGTAAGCAAGGGAATAAAGGGTGATTCACACATTTGTGCTGGGAAACATTGTGGATGAGTTCTGCCTTCTTTCTTCTGCGGCCAACCATTTGAGCATGACGATGATGGTAGCGAGGAAGGGGCGCATGATAGACCATCTACCAGCCATGCACGGGGGCGTAAAAACCGATAATGATTTTTCTTGGAATTTCGTCTTGTGAAACAATTAATTGGTATTAATTTCTGAACTCTTTCTTCAGTGGCCCTCCATTTGAGGATGATGAAGATGATGAAGGGGGGCATGACAGACCCTCTACTAGCAGTGCACGGGGGCGGGGTCCACAGAAGGAGAAGACCCCCCAGCAGAGGGCAGGGGAGCGGCTGATGCAGCACATACTGAAACGGGTGGAAGGAGCCAACTACACATTCCAGTAAGTTGAAATTATACCAGGGTAAAATAAGTTTATTTGCATGGCTACCGGGAACTTGTTTTTCAGGTATTGTGTGTGTTGTGTATGTTTCATGTATTGGAAGAACTATATAGCCCTAGGCTACACATCTTCTATACATGTAAGTAGTGATAGGTACAGAAGATGGCAAGTCCTCTGGTAACTATTTAACTTTCCCTTCCCCATTCTATGAATGCCTAATACCAGGCTAGAAGGTACCATTTGTATAAGTTTTGGTATGACTTATTAAGGGTTCGAACCCAGGACCTACTGTGCATGAGGCAGATGCTCTAACCACTATTAAGCCACCCTGCCTGGTGGTAGTAGTATGGTAGAAAACGACCCCTGAAAATGATTTCCTATTTCTTCTTCCCTGCAGAGAAGTCATTCCACTGGTGACGATGTTTGAGAAGAGAGCTGTTCGTCCCACACCCTGGAAGGTCAACCTGGAGATCGGGTCAGAACTCAAGATACCTGTCTCTGGTTACCTTAGGGTAAGTCACACAATCTCCATTCTTAATTTGCCTTTTCCTTCTTCTTCTTTCTATTCATTTTCCTTCATTCTCGATGCTTTCACCATTATAAACATCCTCTTTGTCATTATTGGTGTCCTCGTTCACCTGGTTATTCTCTGCCCCTCATGATGGAAAGTCAACCTGGAAATCTGATCAGAGTTCAAGATACCTGTCTCTGGTTACCTCTGGTAATGTTAAACAATCTTGTTTCTTATTTTTTCTCTTCCTTCATCCTCGTTTTCTTTAAGTTTCCTTCTTTGTATTATTATCTTTCCCTTTTTTCTTTTTCTTTTCCTTTTCATCATCATTGTCCTCCTCTTAATGACCATCATCATCATCTTCATCATCATCATCATCGACATCATCGTCATCACCATCATCATCATCGTCATCGTCATCATCATCATCATTCTCTTTATCATAGTCCTCCTCTTCAGCATCTTCATCACCATCATTACCCTCTTCATTATCAACATCTTTCTTCTCCTCCTCAGATCAGATATGTGAGTGTGTTTGTTTTTAGGTGTGAAATGACTTTTGTGGGGTTTATTTTACCGGTAGGATATGTTAAGAGTCAGCCAATCAAGAGCTTAAAGTCCACATGCCAAAAAAGGCAGGGCAAAGAGTACAGCCTGAATTTGATCTGCTAGCATCATCTTAAAAATCACTAAATTTTAATTTCCCTTTAAGAAAACTTTGCCATTTGTTGAATCATTGTCCTATTTTGTTTGCGTGTGTTTTCTAAACTTTTTGCTGTGTAGGTTAAAGAGTCAACCAACAAGAGCTGGAAGTCAACGTATCAGAAAGGGCCGGGCAAGGAGTACACCCCAAAGACCATCCGCTCTCAGCATCTCAACGATGATGAGGAGACTGAGGTGGAGAGGGAGGACATGGTGGAAGGTATGCATCAAACAGGAAGAATATTCATGAAAATTAATATAGAAAATTTTAGTTAAACCTTCCATAAGAATATGATCCTTGGAAGGGGTTGTCATCATTTGTGACCGGCTATAGCAAAAACCTGGCACTTGTTGGTAATTCATGTTTTGAAGAAATGGGCATTTTAAAATGTGTAAAAAACCTATGATTGTAAAATTGAAACAATCATATCTCCACCAATTATTGACCAATCAGTTGGAAGAAAGCATGTGATGAGGCCTTTGTAATGGTATGAAAATCTTTTGGTTATTTAAAGATGTTAATAAAGCCGTACATATATATGCCATCCTCAGGTTATTAAACAATAATTTACTGACTCCAGAAAATGATCAGTATAGTAATGAGATTCCATTGAAGGAATTGACAAAGCGATTAAATAGCTGAAGATAACTAGGTACTGGTCATGCAAAATAATAATATTGACTTATTTAATTGGCTGTTTCATCCAAGCCCATTTGGTAGTTATCGTGTTGTAAATACTTAAATATCTGTTCAGGTTAGGCTGGAATTTCCCTCTTGAAAGATTAAACTAAAAAAATGTATATATATAAATACAATTTTATTTCTGACTTGCAAACAGTATTTTCATTATCTTCATCATTTCAACAGGTCATCGCTATGGCAACGACATCATCCCCATCTCTGAGGAGGACAAGAAGAACATGGATTACAAGAAGCCGGGGAAGATCATGCAGGTCTTGGGGTTCACCAAGGAAACTATGGTAAGTATGGACCCTGTTGCAAGAAGCCAGGGAAGATCATGCAGGTCTTGGGGTTCACCAAGGAAACTATGGTAAGTATGGACCCTGTTGCAAGAAGCCAGGGAAGATCATGCAGGTCTTGGGGTTCACCAAGGAAACTATGGTAAGTATGGACCCTGTTGCAAGAAGCCAGGGAAGATCATGCAGGTCTTGGGGTTCACCAAGGAAACTATGGTAAGTATGGACCCTGTTGCAAGAAGCCAGGGAAGGTCATGCAGGTCTTGGGGTTCACCAAGGAAACTATGGTAAGTATGGACCCTGTTGCAAGAAGCCAGGGAAGGTCATGCATGTCTTGGGGTTCACCAAGGAAACTATGGTAAGTATGGACCCTGTTGCAAGAAGCCAGGGAAGATCATGCAGGTCTTGGGGTTCACCAAGGTAACTATGGTAAGTATGGACCCTGTTGCAAGAAGCCAGGGAAGATCATGCAGGTCTTGGGGTTCACCAAGGAAACTATGGTAAGTATGGACCCTGTTGCAAGAAGCCAGGGAAGATCATGCAGGTCTTGGGGTTCACCAAGGAAACTATGGTAAGTATGGACCCTGTTGCAAGAAGCCAGGGAAGATCATGCAGGTCTTGGGGTTCACCAAGGAAACTATGGTAAGTATGGACCCTGTTGCAAGAAGCCAGGGAAGGTCATGCATGTCTTGGGGTTCACCAAGGAAACTATGGTAAGTATGGACCCTGTTGCAAGAAGCCAGGGAAGATCATGCAGGTCTTGGGGTTCACCAAGGTAACTATGGTAAGTATGGACCCTGTTGCAAGAAGCCAGGGAAGATCATGCAGGTCTTGGGGTTCACCAAGGAAACTATGGTAAGTATGGACCCTGTTGCAAGAAGCCAGGGAAGATCATGCAGGTCTTGGGGTTCACCAAGGAAACTATGGTAAGTATGGACCCTGTTGCAAGAAGCCAGGGAAGATCATGCAGGTCTTGGGGTTCACCAAGGAAACTATGGTAAGTATGGACCCTGTTGCAAGAAGCCAGGGAAGATCATGCAGGTCTTGGGGTTCACCAAGGAAACTATGGTAAGATATATGTGACCTTACACCACAAAACGACCTAACAAACCCTCTTAACCCATCAAGGACGAGAGCAATATTAAGGCAAAATTGATCATTGTTTTCCTCTACAAATTGGCAACTCCTAATTGTTTTTTACCTTTTAATGACATAAAAATAGGTGGAAAATATTTAGTACAATTTAAGACAAATATGAAGTGACTTTGCCGCAAAGTTGCCAATTTGATCGCCAAAATCTGTTTTTAAAATATCACAATGTGTTGCCAATTTAAGAATTTTTCTAAATTATAGCGATCTACGCAATAATAAAAATCATTAAAAAATAACTAAAGCAGGTAGAGCAACAAAATAGGGCTCTAAAAATAGAGAAATGTATGCTCTTTCTCCTTGTATACATTATATAACTTGTTATCTTCTTGCTGAAGTGTAGGACTACCAACCCACAAATATGTGGGACTCCGTCCTTGATAGGTTAACATGAGCGCCAAATATGTGGAACGTGGCTGAAGCAACTTTGATGTAAGGGAGAAAAGGGGTCACTTAAAAGATTGGTGTCCATTCAAGCACTCTAATCCGATCATTTTCATTCAATGAAATTTCATATTTAAACATTATTACTGATGCTCGATATTTCACAGAGGGTAACATAAGATGATACCCTTATTCACAACATACCGAAATCCCAAATCTCGTATTCTAAACAAAATTTGACTAAATTCAGCTAATAAAAGAGAAACTACTGTATCACAGCGACTTAATGGTCGTTTTGTGGTGTAAGGTCACAATAATGTCTGTAGCCAAGCCTCCACACTAACTTTTTTTCCACTTTCCCATACGGGCAAGTAAAATCATGAGTTGTCACATTGTACTTGCCTACAAAATCCAATGTGAAACAGCTCGATCTGCTTGGCAAATTTCTCACTTGTTTCTAACCGTATGTGTTTCAGTTCTCACAATTCGTGGCTTGTGTGAGCTTTCCTGCTAATCTTAATCCTTACTTACAATGTACATGTACAATATTTTCTTAATCCTTCAGATCAAGAGACACCAGCTTGCATGTACCTTATTTTTCCACAACCTGATGATCAGGCTGCAGCCATGGACGTTTCAGTTCTTGTATATATATATGACGAACTGAATCCTAATCCTAATGATTATGATATTATCTATATGATCTTAATCCTAATCCATACATATTAAAGTCATACCTGTAAAGTGTCCAAATCCACGAAAATTACTTTGAGCTTCCTCGTTTCTCTTCTACCGTGTTGTTTTAGCTTATGGTAAAAGAAGAATAAAATAGGGTTTGATTTTTTCAAATGTCCCTTTAGTATGAAGATAATTATCATTTAAATCTTTTATTTCAATCACGTTGATTAATGCTTTTGATAAAAAGTACAATTGTCCTAGCTGAGAACGTCCGCATGCAGCACCGTGAGAACATTCCGGAGATTGAACTTTGAGCCGAGCGAGTTTGAGCCGAGCCATGAATTCTGTACTACGTGTGTAAACATACAAGGGTGCGAATATCTCAAACGGATCATTCATTACTGCGACAAATGTATGGCAGACCATCAGTATTCGGTGATAAAATATGAACTCAATATTCGTTTTTTTCACTAGGTAAACAGTGTTCGTTTTCTTTCAAACTTTCACAAATCTTTCAATTGTATTTTACAATGATATTGATATAGGATTGAAGTCTCAAATGTCATTTTGTGCAATATCTGACACTTTACAGGTATCACTTTAAGTATCAAGTAAATCCTTATCCTTATCCTAATGTTTTTGTTTATCCTCTTAATCCTATCTGTGCAGATCAAGAGAAACCAGCTAGCAGGCAACAGCGTATACCTCTTCGTTCCCCAGCCAGACGATCAGGCTGCAGCCATGGCGTTCTCGGCTCTCACCAGTGCCTTGTACGAGACAAACACGGTGGCCATTGTGCGGCGGGCTTACTCAGCAAGTAGCACCCCTAGAGTAGGATACCTGGCTCCGCACATCAAAGCAAATTATGAGGTAGGAAAAGACATTACTCTGTTTCCCATATTGTCAGGAAATTCGTCTTAGTTCTTGGACAGTTTGCAAATGTAAGGATGCTTGATTTAAACATTGTATCCATCTTGTCAAAAAGGTTGTCTGGATTTTAAAATGAACCAACACTGGAAAATAATTATGTTATTATTATATTAAAGATTCATCAAATAAACCACATCATTTTCTGAAATACTCAAACTACGTGATGGAATTCTATGGTCTTTTTCACAGGGCATTTTCTAAGTCAATGGTTGCTATTTTCTTTGTCTCAGGGTCTGTTCTACATAGAGCTGCCCTTTGCAGAGGACATCCGTACGTACACCTTCGGCTCGCTAGATAACAACAAGAAATGCCAGCCAACAGGTGAGCACCAATATGAAGGGCAGTTTGTGTCAAAATCTACATGAACTTAACAGTATGGCATAAGGTATATAGTTAGCTGAGTCAAACCGGATATTTTGCATTTCGAATATGAGTCATGTAAAAACGGTCGGGTATCGAATATCCGAAATTTGAAGGAAAAAAAAAAAGATTTTTTATCGGATATCCGACCGTTTGGACTCGGCTAAGTAAACAATCAACATTTGTACCATGTTTCAGTGGCATATGCTTTGCTTTATCAGGTACTAAAGACGTAGTTCGAGCTGCACGGTTGCAACTTATGTGACTGGATATAGCAAAACCCTGCACATGTCGGTATTTAGATTTTCAAGGCATTAGAAAGGCCTCATCACAAGCTTTAATTTGATGCCTTGTTCTAAAATATTTGACAATATTTGGCAAAGATATGATAACTTATAATGCCCATTTCTCCAAAACATGAATTACCGACAAGTGCAGGTTTACCATATATCCAGTGACATATGTGCGGGAGCAGCGTGACCCACGGTTTCACAACTGGGTGGCCTAGCAGCCAGCGCTCTCGCCAAATATGCTAATTGGACACGCTGGTATGAAGCATTGATTGGCCCGCTCGCTTTCGGCATCGTGGCTTATGCCGCTGAAATCATATACATCTTGATCGCTTTACTTGTGCGATACAAATGGTTAACTCTGTATCTGAAGCTACATGTATCTTTAATAAAAACAATGTTATATAATAGTTCTTGTTTATAAATTGTAAATTGTCTTCCTATGTCTTCATCTAAATTATGACCTCTTCTAATTTCTCTTTCTCAATTATGATTGGTTTTGTTCATTTTCTAGAGGAGCAGCTGTCTGCAGTGGACAGCTTGATTGATAACATGGACCTCCTGAACCCAGAAGAGTAAGTCAACCCTTAGAACCAATTCAGAAACGATTCCATGAAAATGTATATCTACCCTCAAATTTCAAAGTGTATGTGGACAATTTTCTATCAAAGAAGTTGATAATATATGACTTCTAGTTCTAGTGTCTGAAAACCATTTTTGTTCATATTTATAATTTTTGCCCCAAATCTGTGTTTTCAGGCCAATTAATTAGAAACAAGCAGTAATCTATTGTCTAAGACGTACGCACCTTCCATAGTTCTGTTGTCTCCAAACATATGCAAATATAGAATTGGTGCACTTGCAGACCTCTGGCGCGTACAGAACCATGATGCCCTGTTAGTTTTGTAAGTGTTTGTGATTAATTGTATCATTTATGAATTATAAGAATAATGGTGAGGCTACAATTACCAATATAGCAATATAGGAGCTGTAATGTAAGTATAGGAACTTTTCTAAGTCAGACAGTTTATGAATTACACAACCGTTTGCAAAGTGTTTGACATCTATTTAGTACCAAAACGTAAGAGCTTGTGTTGTTCTTTGCTTTAAAAGTGGTCCCCTTTAACTCTTTTTTTCCCCCTTCTATTTGCTCTTTCTGCAGTGAAGATGATGAAGAGGACAGAGAAGAAGCACTGAAACCAAAGAATACACTCAATCCTCTCACCCAGCGCTTGTGTCAGGTAAGAACAATGAAACTTCTATTTTAACACTAGATTTACACCATGAACACAAAATACTAAGCATTTGAGTCAGGTGTTAAAGAAAAGTAGTTTTTTTTACACCAGATGACACCATGCGCGGAAAATGTGTAATGTTAATTCAAGAAGAAGCGCTGAAACCTTTAATAACAACCAAATATCACCAGGAGCATTTCTTTTGAAAATCACATCAATTATTATATATTTGTTGGTCTTATTTCCTATTTTCAGTGTCTGATGCACAGAGCCTTGAGTCCGGACGAACCACTGCCAGATATTCCGGAGATCCTCACAAATTACCTTGAACCTTCGCGGGCGATCGCTGTCCGATGCGAGCCGCACGTCGATAAAGTCCAAGAATTATTCAAGCTGGAGAAGGTCAAAACTAAAGACACTTTGACCGGCAACACCATGTGGAAAACAACGTAAGTATGAAAGATGTCGATTTGTTTTTGTGTACCACTGCAACAAAGCAGTCTTGAGGAACAGTTGCATAGCGTGTTTGAACTGATTTGGGGGCACACCTTATGTTTGTCTTTATTTTGTCAAAATTTCCTCCCCTAATGTTTTCTACTGTTTTTGTCAATTTATTAGGGGGGCACGTTCCCCACCCCCCCTCCCCCCCCCCCCCTTGAACCATTGCGGGCCATTGCCTTCCAATGCTAGACACACATCAATAGAGTCCAGTCCTGTTTTAACTCTGTGAACAGGTTATTTGAATAAGTTCTGAAAATTCTAATATATTCCTGAAACTTTGTTGTCACCTTTCATACCAGTGAACAAGGCGATGGTGAGCCAGCCGCTAAGCGGGCCAGACATGACGATGTGAATGGGGCAGATCTGAGCATGGCTAACATGGCCAAGGGGGTAGTCACAGAGGTAATTCTTAGATTTTAATTAATAATAATAATATTAAAGGGACTTAGTAACATTGTCCAAATCCTCAAAATAAAATGTTAATTCTAGCGGTTCCATCATACCTTGTTGTATTCGTATTAACAATAAAATCATGGGACCGGTTTCGGTTTTTCAAATTTCCCTTTCGTTACAAAGATATGGACGATTGAAGTATTCAGATAAGGGAGTTTTTCTTACCGTGTACAAAGTGAGTGCAGTGAGTCAGTGAATATCACTTTGCATTTTCGCTCATTACTTGGCCATGCAATGTCCATTTGACTTGAAATTTTACACAATACCCTGTGGACATATGAGATAACAACAATATACATTGCATCAACCCTACATCACTTTCTGCACATGTCAACAAAGTTACTAGATCCCTTTAATACAAAATATAAAAATTTTAATTACCTCTAAAAAGATTATTCAAAACACTTTTTAAAAATGCTTCATACAAAAGTACAACTACAATTACAACAACATGTAGGCATTGATAACTAATTAATAACTTAGTAAATACAATTTTTCTCAAGTTTACTCTTACTTTTATAGTTATTTAAATTGAAAACCCTATGGTCGTTTTGGAAACTGAATATCATATAACTCACAATGTAACACCTATGAACATGTTGTAACAATGTGCTGAAATCTCTATAAACTTTTGCATAAAGACAGAACTTTCTCCACCATTATCATTTTTATGAATTATTATTTATTTGTAATTTTGCATTAGGTTGGGACAGTTGATCCTGTTAGTGATTTCAAAACAATCATATCACAGAAAGACGAGGACAGGTTCTTGGAAGGTAAGATACCTATTTTATGTCATCAGGGGGGTGTTTTACAAAGATCCTAAGTTGATCTTAGCACTAAGATGGTCTGAAATATTATGGAAAGCCATTAGTGTATTGAAACATTTTTGTAAAAGTTATGTTGAAATGCATAAAATGTTGATTCAAATCATATATATTTCTTAATTATCAAAGAGATTCATAATCTTCACATAAAATTCATGTAATCTCTTTGATAATTAGAAAATATATATGATTTGAATCAACATTTTATGCATTTCAACATAACTTTTACAAAAATGTTTCAAGACACTAATGGCTTTCCATAATATTTAAGACCATCTTAGTGCTAAGATCAACTTAGGATCTTTGTGAAACACCCCCCAGGTGAGAGTGAGAAGGACGTTAAGGTGATTTGTTGCTGAATTGAGTTTTCTTGAAGTTCAGAGCCACATTTGCGTGATGCCAAATTGACAGATAATAATTGTTCCTATTTTGGGGAATATTTGTCAAAAGTAAAAAGAGACTTCCATTTAGTTTCTAGAGGGTGTCTACACTTTAAACTTGATTATTTCTGAATTACAAAAAGTGACTTAGCCCTTCTCTTTCTCAACAGACAGTATTGTTTGTTTCTGTGTTATCTGGGGGGTGTTTCACAGAGATCCTAAGTTGATCTTAGCACTAAGATGGTCTTAAATATTATGGAAAGCCATTAGTGTCTTGAAACATTTTTGTAAAAGTTATGTTGAAATGCTTAAAATGTTGATTCAAATCATATATATTTTCTAATTATCAAAGATTTCATGAATTTTATGTGAAGATTATGAATCTCTTTGATAATTAGAAAATATATATGATTTGAATCAACATTTTATGCATTTCAACATAACTTTTATAAAACTGTTTCAAGACACTAATGGCTTTCCATAATATTTAAGACCATCTTAGTGATCAACTTAGGATCTTTGTGAAACACCCCCCTGTGTATATAGTTATTTATAACAAATTTTAAAAATGTAATCATGGTGCTTGCTTTGTTGGTTTGTTTTATTTGTTTATCTAAAGTTATTAGTTTGATTTTTTCATCATAATGAACCGATTTCCAAAATAAGAATGAAAATTGACATAAGGAATATTTTTAGGTAATTAACCTCAATGTGTTTAAATAACTTTAATTTATCCTTTTTTCACCGGCTGATCAAATGACAGAACAAGTGTGTAGTTGATCAAGTGATTATTTGGAGGTCAGATCGTCAAGGCCTTGGAATACCTGATTGACTATTACATTAAAATATATCCTAATTTGACATAATAATACAGTATTTATTGTTTCTTTCTCCAACAATTGTTTTTTTTTTCCAGCGGCTGGTCAGATGGGCCGGAGAATTATCCAGCTGGTCAAGGAATCATTCGGACAACAGTTCTACACCAAGGCCCTGGAATGCCTGCGAGTCTACAGGGAACAGTCTATTGTGGTACGCACATATGTATATCTCTTAAAAAACCTTACCTCCTTTTGGAGACATATAAGTTCAGCAAAACATTCTATAAACCACAAAGATGCTATCTTCATCTAGTTGGAGATATTGGAGAAAACCCATTTGCTTTGTTGTCTAACGCTCGGGCCGTTTTCCTATTTATTCTGAATCTATTCAGTATCATAGACAATCATTATCATCTTACCTTGGTAAAAGCAAAACACCCTGTTATATTACCAATCTAATTGAATCACTTTGAATATGTTTAACCAAAATAAATGTTAAAGTGACTGCGTTGTCAAGTTCGGGTATGTGCACAGGGCAGCACCATTGCTTACGAACCAGGCGGAATCCTAAGAACCAGCGCAAATAGTAGGTAAGCTTTATAGCACGCTGCGTACGCACAACATGATGCATACCTGTGAACAGTTTAAAAAGTTCCTCTGATGGGAGTCTAGAGGCACGGATTTTCCGCGATCGCGGAAAATCGTGGAATTGACCATTTGAAACGGAAAATGAGTTCTCAAACGGAAAATCGCGGAAAACCTCTTTTTCCTCAAAAATTCATATTTTGTAGTAGAAAACTATCAGAAGAAAACAAATGACAAAAAAGTACAAGAAAGACGATGTCGAATGCAACTTACAACGACAAGAAATCCGCTGCGTTTATTATGACAGCCGATCTAGCGCGGTGCGGCGAGTACGGCATACGATCGACGTCGTAGACTAGCTACCCCGGCGCGCCCCGGCCCCGCAGCTAGCTGCTAGCTATCAGTCAGAGCTAGCTGCGCCGTACCATGTCACCCATGTACGTAATATTAATACTGCACATGGATTAAACGATTCTCAATCGTTGACATCCAGTCCGCCCTCTATCGGTACAGCCCGCCATATCACTCGTTTACTTTGCGTGCAGGTTATGGGTCTCATTTCTTACGCGAGATATCCATCCGCCGGGAATTGGGGAATTCCCCAATTCCCGGCGGATGGATATCTCGCGTAAGAAAAAAGACCCGATAAGCTGCACAGAAAGTATACAAGTGAAGTGTTAGTGTTGACTTATTCGTGTCGTTGTACTGATATGATGTAAGCTTCAGTACACATGCAGGTTCGAGGAGTTAGAAAATGTTCGAGATATAATCAGCGCACACGTGTATAACAATTACTTCCGCGTTCGTTCCGGGGTATATACTACGGCTTTGGTAATGGTACGGAATTCGATTACGACACGACGTCACCACACGCTGATAGTGACTGATACGTATGAAAGCTTGAAGTTGAAGCGAGAGAAAATCGGTAAGTTTTCACAATAAATACCTATATTATTGAATAGCCTAATTTGGATGATTTGTGGGTGAAAATCATGATTTTACCATACTCATTGAATTTTGTATAGAGTTTGATGGTAAACGGAATTTGCAGTTTTTCACATGTACAAAGTCTATGGCAAAACGGAATTTCCGTTTTTCAGGCAGGTAAAAACGGAATTCCCGATTTTCTGAAACGGAAAAGGCCTTTTTTTGAAACGGAAAATCCGTGCCTCTATACAATGCAGTATCTTTAATATTTACTTTGTGAACAAGAAATATTTTGATTGTTATCATTATTTGTTGTATCTCATTCCAGTTGAGTGAACCAGACAGTTTCAATGAATTCTTGAGGAAGCTGAAGGATGAGCTGAAAGAACTGCAGAAAACTGACTTCTGGAAAGATGTCACCAAAGGTAACAACATTTTATTTCCAATAAGTCTGGAAAACTGATGGTGCTGATTTTCATATGACATTGAAATAGAAGTCAATACCTTTAAAATAATATATATTTTGTCATATTCGGACTAAGCAAACCCTCTCAAAATGAGAGCCAAAGATTTGGAACTTGGCAGAAGCAATTTTAAAATAAGGGAGAGAACGGTCCACTACAAAGATCGGCGTCCATTCAAGCGCTGTAATCTGATAATTTGTAATCACTAAAAAGTCATATTTAAACATGATTTCTGATGCTCAAAATGTTACAGTAGGTAAGTTAACCCTAATCCCACTGGGGGGGGCCTTTTAGGCCCCCCCCTGTCGTTTTTTTCGTCGTGCATCTAGACCGCTTGGAATTTCGCGTTCAAACTTCAGGACTATTTTCTCTCAAGTCTCCCGCATGTTTTGATATATAATTCACTCCGATCGGACCTGTAGAACTGATTTTAGAGGTCGATAATTGCTCGTCCGTCACAAAAAAATGTTGTTTTGTGGTGAAAATGTATATCCATACAAGATGGAATAATGCAATGATTTGTGTAATTGTTATTTTTATTTTTTGTAGATGGACTAACTCTGATATATAAGATGGAATAAATGCAATGATTTAAGTATTTGTGTATTTGTATTGTTTGCAGATGGACTGACTTTGATATACAAGATGGAATGCAGCGATAGCAGGATTAGCAAGGATGAAGCAGACAAGGTATGGACATTTAAGGGATAGATCAGTTTTGGTTTAGAGGGCGCTTCGAGAAATAATCTATGTAAGCAGCCCCCATTTTTTCTGAGTCCGCAGTGTTTGTGGTGCTACATGTATGTTTTATTCCCGTCTTTTTAAAAGTACATAGAATGTTAAAGTTTGATTTTTAAAATATGATATTCTAATCCTGAATTCAAGTTATGCTTCAAGTTCAAGTTTTATTTTCCATTTTCACAAAATACATTTACATTGCTTAGTTTTTGTTCTTTTGTTTTAATACATGTATTGACCATCCTCTTTTTTACGATCCAGTTTATCCAGGAGGAGGAGGTACCAATGGAGGAAGAGCCAGCCGCAGCCAATGATGAGGAAGATGCCGATGACTTGGTAAGTTGGGTGTATAGCTGCAGTAGGGACATTATCGTATAAGCAAAACAGTTACTTAGCTTTAAACATGAAGGTTTTCTGGCACAATTAGATGGGTGATTGACTGACTGTCAATCATGGGTTCGAAATGGACCAATGCTCTGATATTTAAAATGATCTAGTAATTTTTTTGACATGTTCAAAAAGTGATGAATGGTTGATCAAAATTTGTATTTCTATGATCTGATATGTCCACTGATAGTGCTGTTGATGAGTCCCGGGTACCCGGGTCCCGCTGAAAAATGTTGAGTCCCGGGCGCAAAAATCGATACTCGATTTCCCGAAAAAAAAGCAAGTCCCCTCATTGAACGCAAGAGTTATCATGTTCATTCAAGTGACATAAATGCGCTCAATTTTTGTCACTTGAATGAACATGTTTTCCCAGCTGGCGTGACATGCCGTTCATGTAATCAACAAATGGGTAAATTTCGGGTACCCGGGACTCGCCCGAAAAATTATCGCGAGTCCCGGGTAGTAAATACTCCCAAAATCAACAACACTATCCACTGAGTAATGTGTGAAAATTTCGCGTTAAATGGATATTATTATGGCCATGTAATGAGTGAAATAGCAAAGTGATCTACTTGATGGCTTTTAGATTACACCTCCAAATGATATTGGTCTCTCAAAAAACAATATACATTGCTAATATACCTTTAGTCATAGCAGTTCCAAAGTGTGACATCATAGCTATTCATTGCCATGTGAAACTAATTGTAAACAATGTCACGCAAGCCAAAAATGTGTGACCTAGCAGTTGCTAAGAAGGCAAACAGTCAGTTTCAACCCACTGCCATAAGCCCATATCTAGAGACAAGTTGTTAAGAATCAATGTCATGGTATAACAAAAAAGTGTGATGTTATCACCTCATTAAAATCTTGATTTGTGTTGGCTATAAAGTGGAACGTCGTTATAAAGAGCTCTGATATAACAAAACCGTGTTATAAAAAGATTATTTTACTGGACCCAGCCCTTTTATATTCTTTGGGTTTTATTTTACCCTGATGTAATTTTCATGGTCCCAAAGATCTTGTTTCACTGTTTCAAATCTGTAAAATATGTTTTGGCTATACTAATGTCACGTAATGATTATGATTTTGTTTATTTTCTCTTTCCTATACAGCTGGATCAATTATAGACCAACAAAGATCTCTCACGCAATTCTGGACGGACATTCAAGCACTTAGGTTCTCATACAACGCACGTACGTTAAACTTTTCCAGGACTAGTCCGGAAAATACTGGAGTTGTGGTCTATTTGAAATGCATGTGATACCAAAATACAATTTAGTCTTTGATTCCTAGCACATTAACCAAGGATATTTGCAAGTGGGGGGGGGGGGGGGGCTACTCCCTATACCTGGCACTATAGATATGTGCCGCCCTGAAAAGCACTTTTTTCAGCTCAATTTGTAATTCCTGAGACCCCCAAAATCCTGGACAGATGGGTTCAATCGCTACTCAAATGTAGATATTAGATATTATGGTGAATACAACTTTCTTTCATCTAACTAGGGCCCTGTTGCAGAAAGAGATACAATCGATTTGGAAGTTACATTTAATTGTAAGTCAGATCATGGGTTCTAAATGCACAAATCTGATTGGATGAAACACGCACAATTTCTGCCTTACAATTGATTGTATCTCTTTCTGCAACGGGGGCCATATCTATGGAATGCTTTTCTTAAAGGCATATATGCGTGGGTTATTAGACGCGTGGATCCATCTTGCGCACTTTTACGCACGGTACGTAATCCCCATTAGCTCAGTTATAAGTAGCGATCGCAAACTGTCCCACTTCCGAATACCCGAGTCAAAAAAGCATCAAAAACAGTCGCGTTCAGAATGTTTGTACTAGTCGAATGGAGATCCATCAGAGATGTTTACGAGCGAAAATATCACGTAACACGCTCAACCGCAACCAACTTCAAGGTGCCGCTGTTTGATGCCTAGGTGACAGCATGAGAAATTTGTTTGCTGCATGCAATTTCATAAGAAGGCCTTTGTTCAGATATTTCGAAGCACCTCTCTTCGATCGATCCATCATATATCGTGAGTTTACCTCGAGAGATTACGGTGGAGTCGAGTTGGAATTTGCTGACTACCCTTTATAACCCACGCATATATGCCTTTAACAGGATGGCTATTCAGAAGTAGATAGTGGTCTTCTCGTCCATTCTAATAAGCAAGAAATCAGAAGAAAATGGATAAAAACTGCCAAAAGAATTGTTTCTTTCGTTGTTTGGCCACTCCAGTGACTAGTGAAACTATAATTATGCTCCTTTTTAGCCAAAGAAAGGAACAATAGCAATAATATATTAATTTTGAATAGATAATGAAAGTTAGCAATATTTTACTATGCTTTTGGGATGTATTCGATATGCACTGTCTATGGAATTTAGAATATGATCACTGATACATCTAATTCCAAGGAACTTTATTTTGCCAAAACACTACATACATGTACTACTAAGTTGGATAGGGTAGTTATCATGCGTGTCAAATATCTGTGTTTGTTGGAGTAACGGAATATGCATGTATAAACGTTTTACTTCAAATTTTCTGTGACTTTTGTTAACTTTGAACATTTGCATTTTCATCCAAGATGAATATTTGAGCCCCACCATTGTGGTAGAAAACAAAAGGCAATAAAATAAATAATAATAATATCCTCGATTTATATATAGCGCCTATCACGATTGATAATCATCTCTAAGCGCTTTACAATTATATTATTACCCCGGTCATAAAATGTGTTCTACAATTTCTTTTATCACTGATGTCTGCAAATCTACCCAGTTACAGTTTACTTCTGAAGATTGTTTCTCTTTGTCTTTCAACATTGAAGTAAGAGTGAGACCTCGTTATAAGGGAGGATCTTGGAGTTGGAACCTTGACAATTTATCTTGCTATATCAGGGGGGGAAAAATGAAAGATTGTAAAGACCTTTGACCAACATAATTACCTTGTTATAAGAGAGTTAGGTTATATTAGAGATGTTGACCCATTCAGGACTGACTGATTTTGCTACAACATAAACCGAACACAAAAAGTAACTTACCCCCTAAGCAATTGCCCATAATTTCATAACCGATAATTGTTTCAAGATGTCATCTTACCACAATATTGGCACAGTTATGTTCGATATGTGCAAAAATTAGAGACTACCACAGTCCTTTTTAGGACTATCCTAGAAAGAATACCAACAGTCCTTCTCAGGACTAACCAATCCTCTCCTTATACATGGTGCAACCGCAAACCACACGTATTATCTACACCACCATGGAAGCCGATACTTACAAGCAACATTTAAAATCAGAGATATTCATCACTTTATGGCTGAATGAGCACAGATTAAAGACAAAATGGCCCAATTCAAAAGTCACAAGGTATTGTGCATGCCTGTACATTGTTGTGAATCAGCACATGTGGCGGAATGCATTGATCATGGTTTATGAAACAATGCTGTTTGATATTCCAGTCATTTTGATTTTTTTATGGCACATGTGGTAAAATGCATTAATTGCAATTGTAAAACAGTGCATTTCTTAATTTTCCAATTCTCAATCATTTGTAATGATGATAATACTTTTGCGAATTTTGAAATATGACTATTTTATCTGTAATGTGTGCTCACTCAACCATGGATTAATGGTTACCTCTTATTTGTACACATTGTTTTCCTAACTACCATAGGGATATCTTGGCAAGACGAAATCTTGAAACGATTCTTGGTTATGAAATTATGGGCAATTGCTTAGGGGGTAAGTTACTTTTTTGTGTTCGGTTTATATCGTCCATAGACCCAAGCCCGAGTATTTTTCGGGACCAGTCCTGAACTGGTTAATAATGAGGTTCGTAATAATTGGCTGTGATAATTGGCTATCCATTGATTGCAGAATAAAATTGACTGGTTAATTGTTTTCAAGAGGGCGCTTTCAAAGTGTTTGCAAAGAGGCATCATTTGATATTAACACGGGTCACTTTAAGTTTACCTGTATTCTATGTACATTTTTGGTCAGGAACATTGTAATGTTTCGAGTTATTATTATTTGTATAATTATCTCAATTAGAATACTATTAATTTTAATGTTCCAAAGAAATATCATAATAAGTCATTCCTTGTATTCCAATGGGATGTTTTACTATGTATTTTACTTCCTGAATTGTACTACTTCGACATCATTATCATCATCATCATCACCATCACCATCACCATCACCATTGATTCATCACCATCATCATTACCATCACCATCATCATTACCATCACCATCATTACCATCACCATCACCATCATCATCACCATCACCATCACCATCACCATCATCACCATCACCATCACCATCGTCATCATCACCATCACCATCATCATCATCATCATCATTGATTCATCACCATCATCATCATCATCATCATCATCATCATCATCACCATCATCATCATCATCATCATCATCATCATCATCATCATCATCATCATCATCACCATCACCACCATCATCATCACCATCATCATCATCATCATCATCATCATCATCATCATCATCATCATCATCATCATCATATTTTGTTTTTTCATGATAATTTGATAACACGTACGTGGTCAATATTTTTGTATGGTAACATTTTTTCCACGTGCCTTTATGATAATCAAGAAGCGCAACTCTTACAAAACTGTCTTCAAAGTACACATAGCCGATTAGCATTCTAGGTACACTTAGTGTATAGTATTCATTCCATGATTGTTCATGTACTCATGATTTTAGGAGTCACTATAATTGTAAATGTATCGAATGATTATGACATACATTAAAATATGCTTTTTAGAAAGCAACTACATGCACATGTATGTATTGTGTGTCATTTATTGTATCTTGATGTGTATGTATTGGTGTTTGGAGATGCATCTTTTGATGTACATGTGATGTTGAACTCTTAAATATTAGGCCCAGTATTAAATTCCATACTTCAAGTCAAAATTTTAGCAGTTTTCCTTTAGTTAGTATTTGGCTGAAGTAAATTACTTAGCGAAAATTGGAAATTAATTAATCAACTGAAACCTTACCAGGATTTTAATGTCATAATGTCTTCTAATATTACATCTTGATTTTGTTTCACTGAAGTACTAAGGTCTGAAAAATACGAGATTAAGTAAAGTTCTCAGTTTGGCAAATGCTAAGTAAATTTCTTACTTCATCTAAGTTTTGAATTGAATACCAGCCCAGGAGTAATTAACAAAATGTGCCCCCCCCCCCCTCCCCCCTCTCTCTCTCACTCTAAAACACAAAAATACATGCAGTCGAGACATACGCAACGATGACATTTGTATTTTCTATTACAGTAACTTAAATAATGTATTCTTAACGTAAAATAATAAAACACATCGGAGATAACTCTGTAATAAAAGAGCAAAAGCCCTTCCCCAATAAACAATAAACTTTAATAATTAATTATATTACACTAAAAGAAAGCTAAGTATACACACACTACACACACACACACAAACACACACACTATTTTGCTTTAAAGGGAGTGTCCGCCTTTTACAAATCGTCTGAACAGTTTCCAGTAGACGGATGGGATAAATGTAACACACACACACACACAAATTCAGATCGAACAACCCTGTAATTTGGATTATACGAATGAAAAACGAATGCGTCCCTCCACCGAACTATATATCGGTCAATAAATGACTTTAACTGATTTAGCATAATATTACAACAATACTGTACCTATTCTTGTAAAGGTATCGTGAAGCCGACATTTGTAAAGGTATGTCACGGAAAAGGTCTCGAAAATGAAGAATATACAATTACATGTAGTCAGTTTTAGCGAGTCTTAGTTATTTGGTTTGGTATTCGCTTACGCCGTTGTTCGATCACGATCTGTGTGCGGGTCACGTAGGGCTCACGCACAGCAACGTGGTATCCCCGGAATGCGCCGGCGCTATCCTGAGCGAAATTTTGCATAGGTGAATACTCGTATAATGGGCCATTCTTGGTCACGTGTGTGACCCAAAATATGAAAAATTCTGCAATAGGATGCTTATATTTTAGTAAGTATAGGAGGTATGGTGATGTAAACTTCATATATGACTTGCACATGTTGAAGTCTTTCATGTGTAACACAAAAGATTTTATTAGGATTACGTTGCCCAAGGACAGAGGTCAAATGGCATCGGTCACGTGTGTGACTTTGCACGGGAGCATTTTTGAAGAAAAAAAAATTAACTCAATTTCATTTTGGAAATCCTGTAAAAGATGAAAAGCTAAAATGTTCATATTAGTATCAGACAACTTATATATATCTGTAAGTAAGAAAATGGTGAAAGATTAAAATTATCTCAAACTGTTGTTTTTGAATGCACGTTATTATGTGGGGATGTCTGGGTCACGTGTGTGACATTTTGGGTTGGTCACGTGTGTGACATGTACAATGTGAATGGAAATATGAATTTTACAAATATTAGGTTTAGACAGTAAAATGAAGTTCAATTGTCACAAAGTTGGTATCATCATGTACAGGAGAATAAAAGGAATGAGCTAGCTTGATTATTTTCTGAGTTATGATATTTATTGGAATATTGAAATATGAAAATTTAATAATTTTCTAAGAAATTTTATAAATTCAATAAAAAAATATATTTCATGAAACCTTGGACACTGATCTTTCCATTAATGGAATAAAACTACTGAAAAAACAAACTTCATTTTTTTCAAAAAAGTTTCACTTTTCAAAGAATGGCCCTAATGCACAATTAAACGCGTAGTGTCGTTTTTATTATTTTTAGGTCTATAACTCCACGAAAAAGAGATTTCAAGGCCTAAATTTTTTAAGGCAAGCTGTTAAATTACATTTTTTTTTCATATAAGACCAGAACCTCGCACCTTTTGAAATTTGGCTTGCAAAAGGCGGACACGGCCCTTTAAAACACCAGAAAATGTCAAATTGATGTGCAAATATCGCCTGCCAATAATACGCTTGATAATAACCTCTCTTGGTGTGTAGTTTAGTATCTTTGTATTAACAGAACATTGATTATGTAATAACATTAGGACAGTTAGCGAGTTGTAGCTAAAATCCCAACGGGTTTGTACGTGCATACATTGTAGGTTTATCACTGCTTGGTATAACTTTCTCACTACTCAGGACCTTAAAGGAAAATACTCGGAATTATACTTTTCAATTCAGTCGTCTTGGCTTCAATGGGATCGGCGGACTATGGATAACAGCTTTTCGATCAGACCTCCCAAGATGTACAGCGTGCCTACACCCTAACCCATCCCTTTATCCCAAATGCCTTAATCCTGACTTTAATCACCTAAAAGCGTCCGAACAAGATAGAGGAATGGTAATCCCGTCCCGACATGATAAAAGCGCCTATGATTATCCCCTTGCAGAAGAATAGAGCTCTGATGACTGATCGCACCACAAAATCGTTGAGAAGTCAAAAGAAACGTCACCTAGATCAGCGTCCGTCTATTATACTGCCCCGAAGCTACCGAATCCACCCCTTTTCTTTCCGGGCCCTTTTTTGTTTTGTTTTTTTTGAGAAACCTCATCAGGAGGGGGCAGTGAAAACAAAAATAAAAAGGCATAGACGGTGAGAGGGGCAGACTAGGGGCAGCTTATAAGTGTGCAACTTCAAAGAGAGATGTGATGCATGATACTTTGACTCCAATAATTACGGTAACCCCTCCCCCCCCCCCCCCCCCCCCCCCCCCCCTCCCCCCCCTCCCCCACCACCACATTTGAGGTCTTGGCGTAGCCAAAAAAGCAATAAAAAACATAAGGGTAAAACTTCTAAACAAGATAGATGCATATAACATTTGCCCCCTATAATAATTGTACCCCCCCCCCCCCCCACCACAATCACTGGTAGAGGCCAAAAACGTTCAAACTCAAAAGAAAGGAAAATTGCCCCCCCCCCCCCCCCCCCCTCCCCCCCCTCCCCACCTCCCCACCTTAGCTATGGTTCCGGGGTGCTAGAAAGATAGATAACGGGAACTGATTATAAATACATCAGATCGAAGGTCGTTTATATTAGACCATTTTCATGGGTGTCATACTGTCTAGTCTATGAAACTTGCAACGAACGTGTTAATCCGCAATTTCGTCATCGATTTCGCGCTATTATCATGCTTATGCTATGTAATGAGAGTCTAATCACTTAAATAGGATCCATCGATTAGCTGTAATTACATACAGACTGATGAGAATAGGCTATTTAGAATCATAAATACACACTCGTGGACTACAGGTGTACGTGCCTTTCAATGGCATAGCGTGCGCCTATACTTGACTATAATAGTTACCTTCTTACTGGTTGTATGGTATAACGAAAGAGTCGATTTAGTTGGTAGATCAGTAATAATCCAAATACGTGGTGCATATTATGTTATGCGATATTATGAAGTTACGTTGCCATTCTATTGTTTTATCTTCATTAATGTATTAAGATATTGCAAAAATATCTGTTTTGATGTAAAATTATGTGGGGTTTTCTTTGTTGCACATTATATTGCCAGTAATACAAAAAAAAAAGTATGAATAACTTGGGGGCTACTTAGAATAATAGTGTTTTGGTGATCAGTAATGAAATGGGTGCTACATTATGCAATCTTGTTACTCACGTTCCTATTGCTTAATCGTTGTTTTTTTGTATTACTAGTTTGAAATATTGCAAACATATCTGTTAGCAATTAACGACCCACGTGACACCGAATCGCTAATTAGTTCTGGGGCTCATCATGCCAAATAACGGTAGTGAAGACGCAGTATTTCGGAAAACATCGGAAAGTGATTATACACAACATCGGAAGTGCTCGGGACCGGTTCAATTAAGGGCGGGAAAACTGTCAATTAGTCGGCGGGGGCCCTCATAATAGTTTTAACTATAATGATGATGACTATAGACTTAATTGCTATAGTCAATTGACAGGAGATAATAATTGTGGTAAATTTTGCGTGGTCATCGGTCTGTTGCAATATGGTAGCTGCCGGGGGGGGGGGGGGGGGTCATGGGGGCACGTGCCCCCAACAATAGTTTGCCAAAACAAAAAGTAACTAAATGGGGGGGGGGGGGGTATTGTAAAACAATAAACAAATACATCGAGTGTGCCCCTCAATCATAATTCACAAGCCGCCAGTCAGTCCGACCACACTACGCCTCTGGTGGCTCGCATGATTCAATGCATGCATGTGCTCGTGCGTTTTGTTAGCGGAGGGCGGATTTTATTTGTATTCAGAAAACAACAAATATTCCGATGTTTGACTGGAAATTTCACAAAGAGTGTTTTTATACTGAAAACTACAAAATAATTTGTGAGAGTCTGCAATGGTACATGAATACCGTTGCTTGATATTAAATAGATATCCAACACTTTGCAAAAGGTTGTGTCATTTATAAACAATACAATTAATCTCCAACACGTATAGGCTACGGAACCAACACGGCCTCATGGTTCCATATGCGCCAAACATCTGCGGGTGCGCCAATTCTATATACGCGTACGTGTGGAGACAAATATAACAATGGAAGACGGGTACATCCTTGAATTATAGATAGTCCTCTTAATTCTGCATACCCATGAATAAATACATACTTCAGTGTGGTGATGATTTTGTCGATGGTCTGGAAGCATATTTTTCTGAACTTGTTGGTGGAATGCATGGACTACTAAACACTATTACATTTCATAAATAAAAATATGATTTTGGGTGTTGGTTCCCTTTAACATGTAATTAGTGTAGCGTGGGTCTTTAAGTAGGGGGCAAGGTGGGAGTGTCGTATTATAAAAACTAACATGCAAAAGTTTTTTCCCATATTTTCCTCGTGAAATAATGTTTTGATTACATCGAAACTATCCATGTCTAGTAAATGCATGTTAGTGAGTGCAGCCTCAGGAAGATACACTCATTAGTCTGGTGAAGTCCCAAGTGAATTGTATGCCCGTTCATCGGTACTTCGCGAGGGTGTGGCCCAGAAACATCGGCGTTGATTTTGATCAGCGCCCGTTGAAGTCTGCTGCTCCTCCTCAACGGGCTAAATTATTAATTTTCCCCATTTTTTTTTAGAGAGAACGAGAGAAAGAGAGAAAAGGGCAATTTTATCTTAAATATAGGACTTGAAATGCTGCGTGTCTGCGAACTGATGCATGCATTGAGTTCAGTTCAGTTCAGTTTACTGCATGTTGGTGTCCGTCTGCATATTTAGTCGAATGTATTACGTTTTGCCGTTTGTAAGTTCTGTCTCGTTTTTACAAAAAGAAGTATAATTATTTTGTATGTTTCTTCCCAATATTGGGACAAGGACGATTCTGATATTCTGAGTCTGGATTCTGATACCGCCTGGGGATGGGGAGTTCACCTGTTCCCTGCCATGCCTACTAAATTGTGCAGATTTGATACAGCGCCCACCAGGTTCATGTAAGCAATGGTGGATTAATACATTATTTTTTATTTTGTTGTCACTCGGGTGAAAACGGAATCAGTGCATTCGGGCAAGATAGCTCAGCCCCACCCCCAAAACAAAAACAACAACAAACAACCAACCAAACCTGTTTTTATTTTCATGCAAGGGGTAGTGGTGCACTGTTAAAACGCTGTGTAAAAATGGTTGTTGAATTTTTTTATATAACCTTAGGTGTAGCATGATTAGTTGTAGAAAGAAGGGTTGTGTAAAGCGGCCATTGTTCAAGCGTTGATTAAACGTGTTAAATCACGTGATAGTTTCGACCGCGAAATCATCGCGACAAAATCCTTTTTGTCCCACTGCAAACCAAGCGAAACGAGATAGCGACGAGGTAGCGTGTTAGTCTAGTCTCATAACCCAAAGGTCCCCGGTTCGATTCCGACTTTGCCGTTTTATAGTACAATCATTTTTGTATTTGCTATTTCAACAACAGGCCTGGGTTGTTTAAAATTTATTCTAATCAACGGTTGTAGAAAAAAACAGTTGTGTAAACTTTAAACAACTGGGGTTGTTGAATGTTTTCAACAAGAGTTGGATGGTTCACATGTTAGACAGCGGTTGTAGAAAATTGTCAACAAGTTGTTGAATTTGTTTACACAGCGTTTTAACAGTGTGGGGCATGAAGACCAAGCGCTACTACGCGACACCTTGGGTGCGCGCATAGGATCCTTTTCGATGGGCGTATCATCGCATAAATAAACGTCACTCATAGTGCGTACAAACATATAGATGCGTGATTGACCCATCGAACAATTTTCCCGTGATCGGGATTTAGAGCGCAATATGGATTGAACGACACAGAGATTGGAGATAGATAGAAACCCGTTCTCTCGTATCTTAATAAATCATTCGATAGCTTCCGAATGCCGCAATGTGGTGATCGATGGCGTCAGTTTTGACACTGTATAATAACCTATAACGTTAAACGTGTTTTGAAAACGGTGCTTGGTTCATAAATAAATAAAAGTCATGCGGAGCCGATGTATTGACTCTTTCTATCATGATTGAAGACTTTAGAACGTGAGAGGTTGGAGGGGGGACAGAATAATATCGATGATAGTTTCTCTTTCTGTCTAAACACACCGATGGATTCACGACAGAAAATGTGGTAAATTGGTTGAAAGATATATTTATGTCGAAATTGTAGACATGGTAAACGTTTCTGTTCAAATAAATAACATATTATTTCAAACGTATACGGATACTGACCAGAAGAATATAAATATAAATGAAAATTTGGAGGGTAAACAAGTTGAGGGGTTTCAGGGACGAACAAACCGTTACAGGAGCGTTCTCTCTATTAAATCGGTCTGGCATTCCGTATGTATCGGGTTCGAATCACGGGGAAGCCCTATTTTCTTCGCTCATTTTTCATTTTTCTTTTATCAAATAAATAATAAAGAAAAGTGAAGGTAGTGCTGCGGAATTCTAACCATGAACAAAATTCCTTGAAAAGACAATCATTTTCATTTATTTTCAAAACTCGGACCCCACGTACTTGTGGTAGGCTAAGTATTTTTGTTTCTTTCACTGAATTCATAGGCTGCAGCTCATGACGTGGGATGGGGCCTGCATGCAACATCCCGGCAATATCCGGACAAAATGCACCTCCAATTCGGGCAAAAATATGCAATTTTAGGCAAATTTATGTCACTTTCGGGCAAAATTGTGACTGTAAATTTCGGGTTATAAAATAATCATCATGGTAATTTCATTTTCCGACAGCTTCTAGTGGTATAAACTAACCATTAAACCCTTTTCGCGTATAGGGTAATAGGGGGAAGAGTGGGTTTTATTCAGGCAAAAAACCTCACCACCGTGTCGCTGTCCTCAGTGCGATTCTGAATGTGACGACGTATAGCAACAGTTTTATTTACTTTAAAGACCGATTCGGGATTGTACATGTTGTTCATTCTGAAGAAAAAAATTAACAGCAAAACAAAATTCAGTTGCAAAATACTAAATTTCGCTTTAAACGAACCAAAACCGGGGCAACAGTACGACATGCGCACACCGCCTTGCGAGCACCTTGTGGGCACCTTGCGGGCACCCTGCGGGGACATTAACGGAACCTGTCGCCTCATTACCACGATAACGCGGGGGCGACATGTGCATGTGCGCGGCAGGGTGCCCCATTAAGCAGAAATCAAAAATATGAATTATAAAACAGAACAAAGTGGTGGTGAAAAGTTTTGTCGAGCCAAAAAAATTGTTATTAATAAACTCTTTGTTCATTATAGTTATCGTTGTTGACACAGGAAATATTGGGTTAAAATAATAGAGAAATGAAACAATTGACAGTCCGGTTATTTTGTTTTCTTCAAAATAACAAATGTTCTTCAACATTGATTGACAGCTGTAGCTGCTCAAGTGGCGTAGCCCCATTCAATCCAGACCGATGGTAGGGATGTAGGGGGTGGGGGGCGTATACAGGGGTTAATGTTATAAGGAGGGGTGCACCTGAGATAAGAATAACATTAATTCATGTAATATATTCCTCTAAATTAATGTCGGCCCCGAAAGGTGGGGTGGGGGCAGAGGGTAATTGGCAAGAATTCGCACGACTCTCATGTATAGGGATCACCCCGTTAGCTATTCCATGGCAGAGTTGTTTGAGAGGGACGATGATGATGATGAAGAAGTTGAAATTTATAAATATGTCAATCAAATTTCCTTTTCCCCAAAATAGTATGATTTTTGCATTCACAGTTAACTTGGTGAGTATACATAGAGTATAACATGTATAATGGGTTAGATTCTGACTGTGATAATCTAATATCCCATACCGTTATCTTTACTGGACAATGACGGGCCATTTTGTGTCGTTTAAATATAATGAAATGCATCAATTGAAAATAAAAGTGAGAGGGAACAAAATTACATAGACATAAAACGAGGAGCCCCCGCGCCCCCTATTAGTGGTGCGCCCCCAAATGAGTTAGCTCCACATTATGCCGCTGCTGGCTACGCCACTGATCTCTGATGACATAAATCAGTGGTGGACGTAGCCTACGGAGGGGGGGGGGGCACAGGGGGCACACCCCCCCCCCCCCCCCCCCAATAATTTGAGAACAACAATAGAACATATAAGGATACAATTTGTTTAACAAAATAAAGAAATATATAAGCCTAAAGGTAGACCCCCTTCCTAAATGATGAAATGTAGAAATGTGGGAATGAAAAAAGGGTTATATAATTATTATACATACCATTATTAGCCCCCCTCCCTTAAGGTGTGCCCCCCCCCCCCCCCCCCTCAACAATCGGACCACGTTACCCCACTGTCATGAATGATGACGAACACGGATCGGGAAAAGAGACAACTACAGTCATGTTTATTTCCGGTGTCATTCCGATTCAGAACCAAATCCCATCTTACTGAAACGAACAGATGGGGCGTCAACCCATGCTTATACTATATAAGTTACTGCGAAGTGCTGATAGAAACTTGCAATGACCCCTTCCCCGTCCCAGAAAGAGCATTCCCTTCTTTGCTATATAATTATACACGTATCAAATTATTGGTGTTTTCCCTGGCTATACCCCATGCACGGGAGAAGGGGCGTTGGCATGTTGCTCAGTAATTGTTGTGATACTTCACATAAACTAAACTATTCCCAATTCATGAATTGCGCAACATCCACAGTATATCTTAAAATAAATGCCATGTGGATTTGGGCGGTGAGAGAATGGGGCAAGTTTGGATTTCTACAAATTGTGAAGTCTGTATATATTTCCCATCAAACAACATCAATGCAAACGCAGACTGTGACTGTCCAGAGATCGATTTTCCCTACAGTTGTTTAGCTTAGTTTTTGGGAAACCCCCTCAAACCAAACCTGTGAAACATGTGTTTTTTCCCCCGTCAAATTTAAAGGATATTTCATAACTAGTGGCCCAGAGCCACTCCGCGACACCGTGCGTGCGCGCACTGGATCCTGTATATACAGTAATCGCTTGCGCTCTGAGTCTTTTCGATCAGCGCATTATCGCATAAATAGACGTCGCTCACAGTGCGTACAAACATATGCGTGATTGAATAATCTAACAGTTTTCCTGTAGTCGGGATTTAGAGCGCAATATGGATCGTTGATGGCCACAGACATTGGGGATATTGATTTCTCCAGCCTCATGAGTTACTTATAATGCCATTCTTCCCCATAATAATCAATTATTGGTATTTTCCCTGACTATACCCCATGCACTGCAGAAGGGGCGTGGGCCGCCACTGCATTGGCATGTTTCTCAGTTGTTGTGATACGTCACAAAATTCAACTATTCGCAACATTTATTAATTTCGTAACATCCGGCACGTTTCTTAATATATAAATGACATGTGGATTTGGGTGGTAATGGAATGGGGTAGGTTTGGATTTCTACTAATTGTGAAGTCTGTACATTTCCCATCAAACAACATCAATGCAAACGCAGACTGTGACTGTCCAGAGATCGATTTTCCCTACAGTTGTTTAGCTTAGTTTTGGGGAAACCCCCTCAAACCAAACCTGTGAAACATTTGTTTTCCCCCCCGTCAAATTGCAAGGATATTTCATAACTAGTGGCCCAGCGCCACTCCGCGACACCGTGCGTGCGCGCACTGGATCCTGTATACAGTAATCGCTTGCGCTCTGAGTCTTTTCGATGAGCGTTTTATCGCATAAATAGACGTCGCTCACACTGCGTACAAACGTAATGCGTGATTGACTCATCAAACAGTTCTCCCCGCATGATCGGGATTTAGAGCGCGTAATTGATCGTTGATGGCCACAGACATCGGAAATGACCTTCTTTGTTATACACGTATCAATTTGTGTTTTCCCTGGCTATACCCCATGCACTGGAGAAGGGGTGTTGGCATGTTGCTCAGATGTTGTGAAACGTCACAAAAACTAAACTATTCCCAATTTATGAATTGCGCAACATCCGCAGTTTATCTTAAAATAAATGCCATGTGGATTTGGGCGGTGAGAGAATGGGGCAAGTTTGGATTTCTACAAATTGTGAAGTCTGTATATATTTCCCATCAAACAACATCAATGCAAACGCAGACTGTGACTGTCCAGAGATCGATTTTCCCTACAGTTGTTTAGCTTAGTTTTTGGGAAACCCCTCAAACCAACCCTGTGAAACATTTGTTCCCCCCCCCCCCCCCGGTCAAATTGCAAGGATATTTCATAACTAGTTGCCCAGAACCCTGCGACACCGTGCGTGCGCGCACTGGATCCTGTATGTACAGTAATCACTTGCGCTCTGAGTCTTTTCGATGAGCGTATTATCGCATAAATAGACGTCATAGTGCTCATAGTGCGTACAAACATAATATTATGCGTGATTGACTCATCGAACAGTTTTCCCGTGATTGGCATTTATAGAGTGCAATAATTACGGATCGTTGATGGCCACAGACATTGAATATATTATTTATATATTTCTGCTCACCGCCTCATAAGTTACAATGCCCTACGTTGCTATTATACTCCTATCAGTTGGTGTTTTCCCTGCATACCACACTGCTGCAGAAGTAGCCTTTAACAAGGCTTCGTGTCTCAAGCAAGCAATGGCTGCGCTGCATGCAGGATCAGGAACGACTGAAAGCCTGATGGAGGCTATCTGGCGAGTGGTGAATTCACGTGCGATGATTGTGCAGGGTAGTCGCGCTGTCCAGTCGTTCCTGCATAATGTACACTATACCGTGCATTCAACTCAGCTCAGACGAGACAGGCCTTGTCAAGAGGCTACTGCAGAAGGGGCGTCGGCATGTTGCTCAGATCTGATGTTGTCATACGTCACACAACCTGAATTATTCGCAATTCATTTCACGACATCCGCAGTATTTCTTCAAATAAATGACACGTGGATTGGTGCGGGAAGTGGCAGCTGGGTTGGGATTTCTACAAAATTAATTTTGTTTATTTCCCATCAAACTGCACCATGACAATTGGGCACAGGCTGTGTCTGTCAAGAGAACGCAATGTTAAAACAAAAACAAATGCTCAGTTTTGTAATGGGATATAGAGGGCGCTACACCAAAACAAAACATTTTGAGAGATAATAAACAAACTGAGAGTGATATTTGTAAGAGCATACAATTTTGATGACAGAATAAACTTGATTTGATCAAAATCGGTTCAGAAATGGTTGAAATATCTATAAACATAATAATAGTGGCGCCCGACAATTATTCGATAATTTTGAACCAGCCGTTAAATTTGTTTTTTGAAATGCTTCCTCTTTTCAAAAATGTACAAAAGAGGTTTTTAAATAGTTGTTGATTATCTCTCTATCTAATCACTATTTCAACAAAACATCACATGCACAATATTTTATTTAAAAGGGTTAAAACCAATGAGTTTTTAGAGAGCGCCATCTTGGGTTTTAACGGCTTTTTAAAAATTATAATAGTTTTTACTTAGTCATTTGTAACTATTAGAGAGGCCGTAGATGGAGGTGGAGGCAGACTGTTGCAAAAATGCAAACGTGTGCTTCTTTGTTTTGTGTGTTTCCCCTATGAGGACAAAAGGGGACCAACAATGCATAAGGGGGACATTCGCCAATACGCCCCCACCGGGCCCACCCCCTTACACAAATTGTAGTCCGTCACGCGGTTAGTCATATTTTGACACGCCATACACCATAACATTTCTGTATAATCATAATGACACAGCGCACGGATGTGGCTGCACATGATCATCATAATCAATGATTTACAAAACATGATTGATAACTGCCAGTGCTAGTGATCTGATGATGAATATGGCTGCATGTGATCATCATGAAAATTGTTTTACTAACATGTTATTTACAATTTTAAAAGGCGTGATGAACTCTATCTGATGATCAGTTCTATACATACTTTTCTATAAGGTCTCAGCTCCTAAGAAATTTGCAAAATCTGAGACAAATACCACCTTATATAATTTTATATTAGGAATCAATTTGATAATATATCTGCGCTGTTTCTTTGCCTGTGTGTTCCTTTGATTTATTTGTTCGTTTGTTTGTCAGATTATACAATTTAAATGATTTGGGCAAAAGTTATCAGGCCCTCCTCCAACTAAAGATTATGTCCTTGCATGTCTTTACATAATATATTGCTGATTTGCAAAAGTAAAAAATCTGAAGATCTGAATACGAGGCTATAAAGAAAGTTACTACGAGTGCGAGTTATAAGAGAAACGCCAATAAACAACAACAACAACAACAACATAATACAAGCCGGACACGCGAGGATCGTTTGTCAAGAGTATTGTTTATTTTAATAATTAGATTAAACAACCTCAAACCCCTCTTCCGGCCCTTGCGTGTTAATGTATGTTGATGAACAACAGTAAAAACAAAAATCAGGGGTGACGTATGGATACAAGGCTAGTAAAGTTACTACGAGCCCGAGCCGGAAAACCGAGTCGAGTCACCCGTGAGTGGAGGTTCTTCGCTCCACCACCCGACTTCCCATTCGTGTCGGACCCAATCAACTTTGATCGATGCATTCATTGTTTTGTTTTTCACTTAAGATCCCCTTTTTTGTAGTTTTCTGCGAAAAAAAACACATGATAACAGGTTTAGTTTAGGTTTCCAATAAGAAACAGAAGGACCTTTTGTCACCCGATTGATATAAATGTTATCTTCAATTTGAACGAGTCTCGTTTTGCAGTGATCAACGTTTTTTTTTTTTTTTTAATGTTATATCTGGTCGCGTTATGTTTTAATCTACGTTAGTTTATAGGAAAGCGCAAACCCTCGAACTTGGCCAAAGTTGGATTCACGTATCATGTTTATAACGCTTCTGTCTTGCACATAATTATAGTAATTTATCATGTTTATAGCTCGCGAAACTTTAATTTTTTTTATGACAACAAATCATAACAGGAACTTGTATAATGTTTGTCTCATTTAAAACGTATTCGCAACTCAAATGTAAGTATAAATCACATCTGTGAATACAATACATATACAATAAAAATAATTCATATACAACGAAAATCTATCTCCACGTGTTCCAAAAAAAATACAATACTATACTATGTATCTACTGTGTCTACACCTAAACAAACCTGTGACTGTTTTTGTGTGTTCCTAGCATGCAGGGTCTTATTTTTCGCCCCAAATAAAAACATAATTAACAAATCGGTTTCTCTTTACCTTCGCTAAGACCGGCATTCACTCTCTAAAATAAAACTTGTCACTTTAAAGGGATCTAGTAACATAGTCAGAATCCACAAAACTTACTTTAAATAGTTAGAACTCTATAGTGGTTCTCACATACCTCATTGTATTCGTTTTACCAATCATGGAACAGGTATCGGTTTTCCGAATCACCTTTTCGTAAGATAGATATTTACGATTGAAGTGTTCGAATTTGGTTAATTATCCACTGTGAACAAAGTTAGTGCGATGACTTGGCACTAAATTATATCGTTTGTATTTTCGCTCATTTACGCGCGGCGCGCGTATATGGCGTCTCCCAGTAAACTCTGCGAGAAGCGCCCTAATTGATACGGCGACATCCTCTCTTTAAATTCTCCGCTGCGGCGTGTGTTTCCGAGTGCGTGAGAATGAACACTCAGTGGCGTAGCGATGGGGGGGGGGGGGGGGGGGGGGGGGGCTGCATCCGGAAATGTGCCCCCCCCCCCCCCCCCCCAGTAATTTGAAGAAAAAAAACAATAAGAAACTTAAGGGGACATTTGTTTAAGAAAAAAAAGAAAACATAAGGTGTGCCCCTCCCCCCCCCCCCAAAAAAAATAAAAAATAAAATAAATAAATAAAAAAAATGTGCGTGCGTGCCCCCCAATCAGTCAGACTACGCTACGCCCCTGAATTGAACACTCTACCGCGGCGATGGAGATACTCTCCCATGGGGTGGGGTTTGTGGCAAACGATCCGCAGAAAAGGATTGTTTATGAATTAAAGTGATCAATTAACTTTGTACAATTTCAACCCAAATCACTTGGAGCTTTCCCACTTCTCTTGTACGTTGCTGTTTGGCTTATGGTAACAGAAGATTTAAATGGGTTTTGATTTTACAAATATCTCCATAATCATGGATATATTTAAGATTGAATTTAAAGGGGTAGTACAGTTTTGGTAAGGCTGAACTTTAGTAACCAAACCTGGACAGTAACATTATAAACTAATAGTTATAACTCCACCATGCTCGAAAGGTATACAAAATTACAAACGACTAATTAAAAAGCCCGTTATCGTTCGAAAAGAGCCATTAAAACACAAGAGGGCGCTTTCTAAAAAAGGCATTGGTTTCAACCATTTTTCATACAAAATTATGCATGTGATGTTTTATGAAATAATGATTAAATAGAGAGATCATCAACAACTATTTAAAAAACGCTTTTGAAAATTTTTGAAAAAGTGCAAGCATTTGTTTTAATTTTTTGAAAAAATCATCTAATTATTTGGGCCCCAAATAATTATAAGATCAGATATATTTATTGATAATTCAGCCGTTTCTGGGTCGATTTTGACCAAATAAACTTTATTCTGCCATTAAAATTGCATGTTCTCTCAAATTCGACACTCAGTTTTTCATTACCTCACAAAAGAATTGTGATGTGCAGTGCCCTATCTACCAAAACTAAACTACCCCTTTAAGAGCGTCTATAGACGGGTTTCAAACGGCACTCAAGAGTATCTGAATTCGGATACTTCACGCGAACGATTCAAACAAACAATTATATAAATGAATAATCGCGACAATGGTAACTCATGATTCATCGCTGAACAACGGGGGAGAGAATTCCACGGAGCCGCATGGTCCGTAAAGAATATTGTCACTAATGATTGTTTAAGAGTTCTTTTCTTAAACATTTGCAATTGTATTCCCCCTCTTGTTGCGGTGTAGAACCATCGATATAACCGGAACCGTTGGAAAGTGAACGACCTCGTCTAGAAACCTCTCACGTAAATTATTATTGTAATTTAAATATGCGGGCCAATTTGTCTAAAACATAGTGTTAATCTAAATGGAATTTTGACTAATCCATGTTTATGTAGTCAAAATCGTCTACAAAAATGTTCTCCGTATCATCAGGGGACCCAAAGGAATAAGAGCGATTTTCTTGTTATTTTGTGTCACTTCCCCGGCTCCACTATCATGGCTATACTAGTCAGCTAGTGGCCAAGCGCGAGCCCAGCGCGACGCAGTGCGTGCGCGCATAGGTCGGATCCTGTATACAGTAATCGCTTGCGCTCTGAGTCTGTTCGATATGCGTGCTTGTCTCATCGAACTGTGTTTTTTTTTCCGAGACCGGGATTTAGAGCGCAGCGCCACATACATTGTATATATAGATGTCAGAAATAAAAACAAACAAACAAACAAACAAAAACAAAACAAAAACATAATGCATGCTCATCATTCTGCTCTCGGTGTGACATTTGTATGTTATTACATTTATTAAGTTAAAGTGATCCATTAACTTTATATTTTTCCCCAAAGTGATATTTGAGACTTCAATCATACACCAATATCTTGAGAATGATATGTGAGATTTTAATAGAAAAGGAATAATGTTTACCTATAGTGCAAAAAGAGTAAATCTATGTTTGATTTATGATCCCGATCATTCGCGTGTAGTATCCGACTTCGAATTCTATGGAGGATTTCGTATCCGAATTCGGATACTATTGAGTACCGGTCGAAAGCGTCTACAGACGCTTTAAAATGTAATCTTAAATATCTCCATAATTAGGGAGACATTTGAAAATCAGAATCCATTTCATTCTTCTGTTACCACAAGCCCAACAACAAGGAACAAAAGAGAAGTGTGAAAGCTCTAAGTGATTTTGGTTGAATTTGGGCAAAGTTAATGGATCACTTTAAAGTTATGTTCTGCAACATCATAATTTATAACATTTGCAACGGAAATACAAACATCTCACGTATACACCATACAAAGAAACACACACACACATCTAAACTGCAGCTGTTTTGTTCTATAATGTTAACTACTATAATGCGAATATTTTCATGCAATGATCATAATACCCCATGGTAAGCATTGACCTAGTATTGCGCTATACCTGAAAGACTTACGGTAGACAATACTTTTGCAACATTCGCCGGGCGCAGAGGAAACAAGTCTGTTCAGCCAATTAGCAATCTGCAGAGAACTTGTCCCAAAGAATAAAATATATCTCTGCCAAGTGTGATTGCATGTGCAGAAAACACACCGATATAATTATAATGCATACATTATTATGTACTCCAATAATGGACTACAGCTTTCCAATTCCACCGTGGCATATACAATAACAATATAATAGTCAACTACAGAAAATGAAGGAAGTGCGCCCCCCCCCCCCCCCCACACACACACAAGAGTGCCCTTTATATTACCATTACCCCACCCAGTGGCGTACCCAGGATTTTTTCAAGGGGGGGGGGGGGGGGGGGGGGGGGGGTGTAATTTTGTAAAATTTTCGAAGCCGAGACCACGGTCCGTCAAAAATTTTCGAGGCCGAGACCAAGACTAATGGTTGAGAACCCCTCTCACTGGGGTGGGGGGGGGGGGGGGGGGGGGGGGGTGTCCGTATAAAATGTTCAAAGCCGAGACCAAGTACCTTCAAAATTTTCGAGACCGAAACCACGGTCCGTCAACAATTTTCGTGGCCGAGACCAAGACTATTGGTTGAGAATCCTCTCAGTAGGGGGGAGGTGGGGGTGGGTGTGTTCGTGGAAAATTTTCGAAACCGAGACCAAGAAATTTCAACATTTTCGAGCCCGAGACCAGGTTAATGATGGTCGAGACCCCATAAAAGTGGTCTCGAGACCGGCTAAAATTTGAAAAGGGGGAGAGGGTTCAAACCCCCCAAAATAGCCATTTTTTGGTCAAAGGGGGGGGGGGGGGGGTTGAACCCCCCAACCCCCCCCCCCCCCCAGGGTACGCCTATGACCCAACCATATGATAGGCCACAACAGTTTGACAATACAAACACTAGGGTAAACAAAGTTAAATAAAAGAAAGGAAATTATATATAAAATGTGACCCCCCCCCCCCCCCCCCCCGAAAAAAAGTAATAATAATAATGAAATAATAAATAAATGAATAAATATAATAAATAAATAAATACACATAATGATAATAGTAATAATAATAATAATAATAATAATAATACTAATAATAATAATAATAATAATAATAATAATGATAATAATAATAATAATTGTGATTAAAATAGAGATATCATCAACAACTATTTAGAAACCTCTTTTGACATTTTTAAAGAGATAGTTGAGTTTTGGTAGAGAGGGCGCTACACAAAATAATTTTTTGTGAGATAATGAATAACTGAGTGTCAGATTTGAAAGAGCATACAATTTTAATGGCAGAATAAACTTTATTTGATCAAAATCGGTTCAGAAACGGCTGAAATATCCATAAACATAACCATTAGTAATAAATGTGGGGCCCCACAAGTATTTGATAATTTTGAACCAGCCGTTAAAATTCGTTTTAAAATGCTTCCTCTTTTCAAAAATGTTCAAAAGAGGTTTTTAGATAGTTGTTGATTATCTCTCTATCTTATTATCTTATCTAATCACTATTTCAACAAAACATCACATGCACAATATTTTATTTAAAATGGTTTAAACAAATTCGTTTTTTTAAAGCGCCCTCTTTCGGTTAAACAGCTCTTTTTGAATGATAACAGGCTTTTTACTTAGTCGTTTGTAATGTTTTTATTCCTTTTGAGCATTGTGGAGTTATAACTATTAGTTTGTAATGTAATGGTGCAGGTTTTGGTTACTAAAATTCAGTTTGACCAAAACTGTACTCTCTTTTAATACCATAACTCAACTATCCCTTTAAAATGAAGTGTATAAGCATTTTATGTTGTTTTTTTTTTTTTTTTTTTTTTTTTTAGTCAAGATATCGCCTGGCCAGACGATATATACATACAATATTTTGCAATCAAATTGTACAACTATGAGAGCATTCGAAAGGAATTGGTTCTCATTTCACATGTTTTATTCAATGAACTTTCAAATGGAATTAAAACCAACCAATTTAGTGTCAAGGGGCATTTCGGGAAGTACCAATAGTCAAGTGTACTTTTAAGATCCCCAAACTGATTTGATACTGAAAAATTTTTCCTTTTACTTTGCAATCTTGCTATTTTCCCTAAGCGCCTTTTTAACCAGAACTTTACTATTCCTTTAACCATAACTCGTCTGTCCCTTTAAAGAAAACTCTTTAATAACGATAACAGAGGAAGCCAAACCCCCATTGGAATCTCTCGGCGGAGTCACGGTTCGTTTAATAGCGCATTACATCGGTTTAACAGCAAGAAGCTGCGCGGAGTACAATAGGAAGACAACATATAAGTCGATAACAATGCTAAGGCTTCGTAAAGAAGTCGTTAGAAAAACTATCACTGATTCAGAGCAGGATTTAGCCTTTTCTGTTGTTTTTTTATTCACTCGGGTGATATGCGTTTCTTGATAGAAAGAGGGGTACAGCAGACTGAACTGTGGTTTAGCTGGGACCAGGGATGGATCAAAATAGGGGGGGGGGGGGGCATTTTTGTGCGAGGGGGCAGTCTTAAAGCTATAAAAATTGGTACACAATAAAGTTGCTATGAGAGAAGTGGTGTTAATAATGTGTAAGGGGCATAATAACAATGACAAGTGCTTATAATAATATATAAAATTAAAAGGTAAAATTTGGTTTGAAAGAAATAAAGTAACCAAATATACCTTATCCCGATTATATTATATAGTTAGGGTCTTTCTATAAAGGTGGTCGCTTCTCGCTGTACCAAGTTTGACCGATGTGACAACATCATGCATTCACCCTAAGTTACTACGAGATTCAGAAATAGGGGCAATATTGCCCCCCCCCCCCCCCCCCCCCCCCTTCAATGCGTTGGGGTGCGAAGTGGGGGTGCAACACAGAACACGCCGCGGTTTGCATGCAGTTTAGACAAACGCCACACGCAGAAATAGCGAGCAAGATCGGTTGTGTTTGTACAAGTATTGCATGGGCTTCTGTTAAATAATTTTGTGATCTTTTTATGGAGTTTTTGTTAACAAACTGGGATGCATTTGGAAGTTTTCGAACAAATTTGGCGTTTGGAAATTTATTATTTCTTCTTACGATTTCTTTTGCTAAAGTTGGAACTTTGAAGCAAGTGGGGCATGGACTGAAGAAATGACATAAAATGAGAACTGATGATCAATCAAGCGGAAAGAAACCTACAAAGGTACTTATCAAAGGTTATTGTTGGGGAAAAACTTGTTGGGGTTTGTGGGGTGCTCATTGGAGCATGCATGGAGTTGGTTTTGATGCTCGAGGCCATGCAAAGGGAACGAAACGGTTGGAAAGTGTAAGCTTGAACAATTTTCAGTCAACACTGTAACCCGGTAGCGTGCCAAGCTGGGGGTGTACGCTAATCCGCAAACTATTATCGAATTTATACCGCGAACTTTACCGCGAACTGCGTGTGAAGTTCACGGAATCAACTCATTCGTCAACGGGGCTTTCTGTGCGACGACAGCTTTCTCAATCACATCTCTGCGTGCGCTGAGTTCTGGGAGGCAACCACCGTTGTTCGCCGCTGAGTAATTTTTATTTCGCCGCTGCTGAGACCCATAACAAAATAATGGAATCATAGTTTAGAAAGCTCACAAAATTCTTGGATTACATATTTACTGCATCGCAGCTTAGACCCGCCGAAAAGCCGGAATCATAGTTTTAAAACTCTTCACTGTTAAGACAACGTCAGGATAAAACAAGGAAATATTTAATCTGCAAACATCGCCGGATTAATTTTAAGCCAATACTTTGGATTACCCGAGGATATATCTAAACATGGATCTTACGCGCCCGAAGACGACGGTGGACATGATGAAGGTTGTGTTTGTATTGAGCGTTCTTCTTTTGCCCGCCGTACTGGCGTGGGATGTGTTTTACTCTGGGGACGAGGACCACCTCGAGCTGGCCCGCTCCCGTCGGGCTGCCGATCGCTCGGGGTCCGGTAGAACCAATTCGTGGGGGCACAACGAGCTCCAGACGGAAATTCTCAACATACTCGGCCTGCAGCACAGGCCCAGGCCTCCCGCGCTGCGAGGGGGGCACAACCACTCCGCTCCACAATTTATGATGGAGCTTTACCGTACTTTTAGCGCCGATTCCGCTGAGCCTGAGCACCATGCAGCTGCCGACTCTCTACCCGAGAGTTTCCCGATCAACGCCATCTACAACTCGCCCGATTCACTGAGCAGCGGACTGGGGCATACCATGTCAGGAACCGTGTTTAATTACACTAGGAACGAGGTGGAGGCGGTCAGCAGAGCGGATACCATCATGAGTTTACCAGGTAGGCTACACCCCAACACCAATTTTTCTTTGCCCTTGATCCCCCCCCCCCCCCCCCCCTCTTCTTAGTTCATCCCCAAAGTGAACAGTTATGTATTGTTGCATTTTTGCATGGATTATTATCACTTAATCATTATTGCATGTATCGTGATGACGTCGATGACGTCGATGTCAATAGTGAAGTCGACGATGACTAGGAACATGAGGAAATAATAGGATGACAAAAAAGCATCATTTTAAGAAAATAGGCAATACAAAAAAGACAAACAATGAAAATGCTGTTGTCGATAGTAATGATTGAATGATGATGATGATGATGATGATGGTGGTTAGATGATGATGATGATGGTGATGATTATGATGAGGTGGAAGAGGAGGAGGAGGAGGAGGATGGTAATGATGAGTTAGATGATGCGGATGATGGTAATAGTGATGATTATAATGTAATGAAGATGCATGATGATGATGACAATAAAAAAGAAACATAAAATCATTCTTCTTAAAAATTCTCATATTCGAAGTAAACGGGACTGGTATAGTTAGAGAACAATTAATCATATTACACATTAGTTCATTAAATTTGAACAACACACAACGTACCCTAACAAACCCTAAATCCCAGTCCCATCCTCCACAGAAATTCACTTTGTAGGCATGGTAGGTGAGGGCCAGGCACTTGGAACTCTTGCCAACTATATTATGACGAAACTTCTGCATGTATCGAAAAAGGGAGAGAAAAAAGATGACCAAACCGTTCATTTCTTGAGACAGAACATTACATTTTGTTGTTATGATGTAACCATGGCAAAAACGGAAAAGGAAGATTACTGTGCAACAGTAATTGTTGATGAACATAGGCAAGCGAGACATTAATCAGGGATATTAATGTTTTACCCTTCATACACAAAGAACAAATATTCTCATCATGTAGGCTATAATGTATTATTAATAAGTGACGATGCGTTGTACATTGTATTTCTTACCAACTCGTTTAATCGTACATAATAAACACAATAATTTTCACTGCTGACGAGTTTTAGATATTCTAATAACTGAGTCATCCTTTTCAATAATGTAAAGAATAATATATCTATATCGTATTCGTTATCTCCTTTACTATCAAATTCTCATTACAATTCTATTTAGATGCACAAATACAATTATGATGTATTAGAGATCTATTCTAGTGATAAGTAATAATCATAACCCGATATCTAAAATACCCAAAATAGTATAACTGAATCGCTCTGTAATTGTTGGAAATCGACATTTCATTTTAATCTTCGCGTTTATCTCACCAGGGTAGCATGATCATAGGCACACCTGCATTTCACGTTTTGTTATTTTCCTGTCCATCCTCCTTTCAGTGGTTTATATCAGCGAATAGAGAATTGAGGGTGTATGCGCGTACAAGAGAAGGGGGTGGGGTTATATGGATTAGGGTATATTTAAAGGTACCGTTGAGTATTGGTATTTCCCGAAGTGCCCCCGATATTATTTTGTGAGATAATGAAAAACTGACCGTCAAATTTGAAAGAACATACAATTTTAATGCCAGAATAAACTTTATTTGATCAAAATCGGTTCAGAAACGGCTGAAATATCCATAAGTATATTTGTATTCAAAAGATTCTTCACCGGCAATCACCGGGGGATACTTAGACTTTTTAGAAGAAAAAAAATAAAAATGCTTAAAGACTACTTGGAAAAAAATCTGAATAGGTTTTTAAAAAGTCGTTGATGATATCTCTATTGAATCATTATTTTAACAAAACATTAAGTGCACAATTTTGTATGTTAACAGGGGTTTTACTTAGTCGTTTGTAATTGTGCATACTTTTCGAGCATGGTGAAGTTATAACTATTACTTTGTACCGTATATAATGGTGCAGGTTTTGGTTACTAAAGTTAAGTTTGACCAATACTCAACGATCCCTTTAATACACATCTAAAGGGGGTAAATACATGTTCACGTATTCAGGCAAAGACCTTAAAAAATAAAGCAATAACAGTTACAAAATTGATTTCGTAATACACAATTCAACATGTTAGATAAAAGTGTTTTTTATCATTAAATCTATCATATTTCATTTTAGCAATTGGATTTCAAAAATAACCTACTGTAATATACAAATATATTAGTGTTCATTCTACTCTAGAACATAAGAGTCTCATAGGCAGTTTTTGAAGACAGAATAAATAGCGCAAATAAATGTACGGAGAATGTTTGTAATGTGATTGTGAAGGGCAGGCAGAGAGAAGTATGTTCTTTTTTCTTATCGAATTGAGACGGGTAATACAGGGATGGTTATATTCCTTGGTGCACGGTAGAACCATGGTAGAACTATTCATCTCCAGACTGGTAGTGGTAGTGTGGTAATACACACAGGCGTACGAGGTGGGGGGATGGGGGAGCTAGGGTCTGGAAATTCTCCACAAAGTTTAGAAAACGGCAATATTTTAGCAAAAAGTAATGTACCTTTAACAGAATCGGGCAAAACATGTCATATTTGGGCAAGATGTACCTCACATTATGATTATGGGCAAAGCGTGTCATGTCGGGCAAAAGGCATCTCCGGTATCTCGGGCTAAATTTCGGCGAAAATCGTCACCATCATGTGTTATTTCTTCAGTTATTTTTTGTTTATGCTATATAACAGTTAGGTAAAATTAGGAAGGGTCATGTTCGGGCAATTTATCTCAGCCCCAAGGCAAAAATGTCCCCGTATACGCCCGAGGTAATAAAGTTGGTAATGTGTCAATGTGTATTTCACCTGTTTTCGAGGTGAGTTGTTTATGAATGGAACGTCCTCTTCCAAACTTCGGTCGGGGCTCGCGGGTCAAATCGTTTGCTCATTATTTTGTGTACGATATACTTTGCATCATGATATTTCTATTGACGCGGTGTGCATGGTGTGGATGGGAGGTTGTTTACTCGTTTAGAGGGGGTGGGATGACGGAATAATACCAAACTCTTTTACCGATCATTATTGTATAGATGAAATAAAAACTATACTCTCAGAGTAGTGAATATTCAAGATTGTTTCAAAAACTTATTTAGTATTTTGATAGAGAAACGTCCAAGATATCGAGTTACAGAAAACAAAAATAAAAACACAGGGAGCTTTAAAAATACTTCGATTTACTTGCAATATCGCCCATGACATGTCAAGTGAAAGTTTGATATATTCGGGCAAGCAATTTGGAGAAAACAAGAAAATTAGTTGCCCAATCAGTCAATGCTAAATAAGACCATTTTGGTATGATGTATATACTATTTGGACAAGTGAAAATTTCCGTCGGGTAAGTGTGCGTTTTACAACTTTTTGAGAAATTAACTTGCTCGAACGGGCTAGTTCTTGAAAAAGATAATTACATTGCACTGCAACAACAAATAATCAAGGAGGTATTATAGAAAGCATAATACACTGTGTTGCCTATCTCCTTCCATGTATATCGTTTCCTCCAACTTTGTGTAAAATATATACCAAAGTTTCAATGACCCTGGTTCTCCGTCTACAATTTATTTCTTCTTGAAGGTTTCTCCAAAAAAAGAAAGAAATTGTTTCTCCAAAACAACTTTTTCTCCTATATACCACTTCCTGTGCCTACTAAATGAGGCGTGAGAGCGAAGAAAAGAGCTCGACCCGGGCCATTATGCACCACCACAATGCCGCCCTTTGTACCAGCGGGCTCTACACCCTATTGGGTGTAACACCGGAGGAGCGGTGTCATCAATCAACCATTAGTGTTACCGTGGCAACGGGTGTACTACCGTTCGATTGACGGGGTATCGATGACGGATCGGTATCGTTGTCTGCGTGATACGAAAGGCCGGTCGCCTGTTGCTGGATTATTGTTATGATTATTGTGTGTGCGTCACTTTACATTGCTTTACGAATCTAATTCAATTTCGCAAATTCGGTTAGTTTTTGTATTTAATCATTGAACTTATTACAAAGTCATAGAGCTGTTCCACGTTTGTGTATTATTATTTGAAAGAATACTCGAAACGCCGATCGCCTGTTTCGGGTAAATTGTGATTATCAAAAGTTCGTTCCCTATGGGATCCAAGTTTAATTTGCTTTAAAGTTTGGTCCATAATTTACCTCTTCACTGGACCATCTGAATGTTTGTGCACCATCGAACCTCGGAAACAGGAACCTTTTGAAAAGACGAGTAAATTATTGAGTTTCTGCAAATTATAATATTTTCTTCAGACCTACAGTACTTCATTTCAAATCCTTACAGTGACTATACTGCATAGCAAATGAAGTTACCAAGTCGATACGTTTTATATTTTTATATATTTTCCTTAATAATTTTGTTGTGGGCGCTTTTGTTAGTTGAAAACAACTAATTCCCTCAAAATGATACATTTTATGTATTTTAAACGAATAATTATCTAATAAATATTTCACAAAATAAATGGGGGATTCTGCTGGTGCGGTGCTATACACTGCAAAAACTAGGGTGTTAATTAACACCACTGGTATCTATATTGGTCTACACCAGCCTGGTGTAGACCAGTGGTGTTAATTTAACACCAATTTAACACCCTCGTTTTTGTAGTGTACTTGGTCTAATCCGTATTAAGGGTGGACTTTTTGATCAATTGTGTTCACGCTGAACTTATAGCGATATAATATACTAGCGATAACGCATCATAACCTGTAAGCCTTCCTGATCGACCAAAATGAATAATTACCAAAATATGTAAACCGTATAATCCTATTAGCTACACTTACAGACCTAGCGCCCCACTATTGTGTGGTAGAGTGCTATAAAATGTATTATTGAACTGTTACAACCTTATAAATGCTTGTAACCGCTTATACCTCTATTGTATGTCGCTTGAATAGCGGTGCATTTTCTTCTTTTTTTTTGAGAATTGTGGAATTATGATTTTGTATGAGAAATTATTGTATGTCGGTTTGAATTGTCGTCCTTTCTATAAGTTCATAATAACGTTGTGGCAATATTGTAGTTGGGAATATTGAATGAGAAATGTCTGATTGTATTTGTCAAGGGCTACCGCGCACACTGCGCTGTGCATTGTATAAGAGTAGCGAATGGAAATGTATAGAATAAAATGATTGAGTGATAAAAATCAAATTTTGCCATTCATTATTGTTATCTCGCCACCTTTTTAAGATTGATCTGTAATCGTTCTCCCTCCGGAATTTGTGGGTTTATTATCGTAATATTTTGTCTTATTTACTCTGAATACGGAAGAGAGAAGAATGGTTTTAATATCTGCCGATTCATCACCTATTTTTTTTAGAAGATTGGACGCTGATAATTACTATTCTACTTGTCCTATCAACCCCCAATCGATCTTATCTTAAAAAACTACATACTATTAAAATCGTTGATATTATTCCACAAATGAATTGTAACTTATTATATTAAAGGGACCCCCTCTGCAAGAATTAGTGTCATTTCACCCCCCCCCCCCCGGACATGCCTGGACCGTGTGAAAATAAAGGAAAATAATAGATTTAAATATTGCCATTTTATTGTTTTTAAAGACCACCCCACCCTAAAGAAAGAAAGACAAAAGGAGCAAACAAACAAACAAAACCCTTTTGAACGTGTTTTGTCTTTAAGAATGGTTAGCCCCCACTTAGAAACAATACAACAAACCACCAAACAAAATACTTTTTGTTTTATACACTGGTACCTTTAGCCCCTATATACCCCCCGCCCCCCCCCCCCCCCCCCAAAAAAAAAAAAAAAAAAAAAAAAAAGCACACAACAAACAATACAAACATACATACAAAATTATTGTTACCCAACTCAATCAATCAGAAAACAAAATAAACAACAAACAAACAAAAAACGGACAAACAAACACATACACAAAATACAAACTAGTAGACAAACAAACACAAACATACAAACAAACAAAACACGACCACCAGAACCACAATATAAATCAACATGGTCATTGTGCAATTGCACAATTCGTACCCCCCCCCCCCCCTCCCCCTCCCCCTCTTCGTTAATGCCCGTGGCTAACCCTATAGTTATACCACTATTTACATTCGATTCTATTTTAATAACAATACAATAACGACACAATAACAACACCTGGTAGCACTTTATAATGGCCTTGTAGATATCATATCATCTTCTTTAGAAAATTACAAAGCCGAACCTTTGGGCTTTAGCGAACATCGTATTGTAAACATGGTATAAAGGTGAATGACTTGATCAATGTTTTTCATTGTGAAAATAGATACAGAATGACAGAATAGAAGATGGATGTGGGTCGTGGGATTAGGCCTGGGTGCGTAACGGTGTTTCATTATTAAAGGGATATATCTAGTAACTTTGTTGACATGACTTGTGCAAAAAACTGACGAAGGGTTGATAAAATGTGTATTTGAATGATCTGATAAAAATGTCCACTGAGCATGCTGAGAGGGGTTTTGTGAACATTCCATGGTACAGGACTTTCTATAATGACTGAGAAATGAGCGAAAGTGCAAAGCGACATTTGTTAACTCATTACACTGACTCTGTACACAGTTTGAAATTCTCCACTAGAGAATTTCCAATCCGAACACTTCAATCATAAACACGGGCGTAGACATGTCATTGATACCCATGCAACTGGGGGATGATCTATTCATTCATCCCCCCATGATGAATATGAATTACGTAAGTCGCTACGCCCGTGATCATACATATCTATAACGGACGAGAAATTCGAAATACTACATCAACTCCATGGTTATATCGGTAATTCGAATACAAAATAATATACTTTAATGAGAACCGCTTGAGTTCTTAAAGAAAATTGTGATGATTTTGACATGTTGGTGACCAGATCCCTTTAACATGCTTTCCATTATCAATGATCATGAACGACATACGAAACGACAGCATAGATGGATGGGGGATTAAGGTGTGTACCATTGTTTCATTTTTAAAGGGATCTAGTTAATTTGTTGTGCATTAACTGACGAAGGGTTTATAATGTGTATTTTCCGTGATCTGATATATCGTCGGTGACATTACGTACCGGCGAATCTTCAAATTTCGGTCAATTTTTCGATTTTGAGTTTTTGGCATAATTATTTTTGATGTCTATACCCAACTCTATCACATATCGGAATTTCAGTCTTCAAAATTCACGATATCATTGATTTTCAGAAATTGATATTCGAAAATAGAGACAAAATTGTGATAGAGTTGGGTATAGACATCAAAAATATGCCAAAAACTCAAAATCGAAAAATCGACCGAAATTTGAAGATTCGCCGGTACGTAATATCACCGACGATATATGTCCACTGTGTGATGTGTGAAAATTCCATGGTAAATTAATGTCATTATGACCGAGTAATGAGCGAAAGTGCAAAGTGGTATTCACTAACTCATTGCGCTGACTTTGTACACAGTTTGAAATTCTCCGCCAGAGAAGTTCAAATCCGAATACTTCAATCACACATAATGATAAATATGCAAATGTCTTTCTCATACAGCGAAAGAGATATTTGAAAAACCCGAAACCTGTTCCATGCTTCTATTGGTAATACGAATATAGCGATGTATGTGATAACCGCTTGTAAAATTGGTTGATTTGGACAATGTTACTATATCCCTTTAACATGTTTTCCATTATAAATGATCATGAACGACATACGAAACGACAGAATAGATGGATGGGGGATTAAGGCATGTAGGGTGTGTAACTGTTTCAGTATTAAAGGGATATAGTTACTGTGTTGACAAGTGCAAAGTGATATTCACTAACGCATTGCCGTGATTGCACTGACTGTGTACACAGTTTAAAATTATCCACTAGAGAATGTCAAAGCCGAGCACTTCAACAACGAAAGAAAAAATTGGCAAACCGGAACATGTTCTAGTATGCCTCTATTGGCATAGCTGGTATTACGAATACAGTGAGGTGTATGTGATAACCGCTAATAGATTATGCTGATTTTGAGACCCTTTTAAGCCTGTGTCACAAATCAAACGGACCCCGGCCGAATGTATAGATCGCAAGAGAGTCGCCGAATTTCAAATCCGCCGAATTTCAAATCCGCCAGGGAGTCGAGCGTATTTTCGCTCCCTGTCACATATTGGACGGGGCTCGGGCGAACCATATATTGATATAATTGATCAGAAACCCGGCGCCCATCAGTAAACAAAATGAATCGGGCGAAAATCGCTGAATTTGGGAGCAGGTTTCGGTGCCCTGCGAACGTCGGCCGACCCCTAAAAAACGCGACGGAGCCCACAGTGATCGAGCATACACCGGCCGTATTCCTGGCGAAAATGCCCTTTTGAGCTCGCAGAGAAGTCGGGCGGGCTCCGTTTTTGATTTGTGACGGCCCCTTTAACATGTTTCCATTAACAATTATCATGAACGACATACGAAACGACATACTAGATTGATGGGGGATTAGGGTATGTAACAGTGTTTTCTATTATTAAGGTAGGAATTGAATGTAGGTACACCTCATCCCCTTTCTGAGATACCGACAAAGATAAACTTCATAGCAGGATATCCAATAACACTGATACACCAAGTACACTCAGAGAGTTATCTGATATTATTGTATTTGCAATCTATACATCAGTGTACATTGTACGTAGTAGGTTATAAAGAGGATTTTAAAATATGCTGTTTTCTATAAATAAATAAAAAATTAATAAATAAATACATTAAAAAAAAAGAAGAAGAAAAAAGGATCGGACATATTAATGGATGAAGTGTATACACATCAACTACTTAGATTGCTCTATTAACCAAGCTAAACTAAATTAATTTTTGAATAATATTTAAATCTGTATTTTATATTATACTTTGGATTTTACAAGCTTTCGCGAACGTTTCCAATGTCATGAATAGTATGATATCGACGTTATTACCACAAGGGATATACAAATTATAAATCAACAAACAAATACGCCATGATAACCATAATAGTGAATTGTCGTATAACAAGGAACCCTGAGAAAAATAACTGTAACAAATCTAGGTACTAATATTATACCCACGTACAATGTATATGTGTATTATAGTTCACAATGTGTGTCCATCGTTTTTGCAACCTTTTTATACCAATACCAAACCTTCGATCATAACAGTGTGAAACTACATACTCCTAATGATTGTTTTAATAATAATTTTGAGCAGAATCATACTCTAACTGACACGTATGCTATATGCTACGAAATCCAGTATATTCCTATATAAAGTGAAGCTAGCCTTTGTGTGAGGTATATATTGTTCAACTCGAAAAAATCTTTTGGTCGGCTTCGTGTTTGGACGTGGGACCCAATCATGATTTGTTTATATGATCAGAATCACTTTACTCTTACACGCATTTGCTATAGTGCTACGACATCCAGGATATTCCTATATAAAGTGAAGCTAGCCTATGAAATTTGTGGGGTATATGTTTTTCATCTCTAACATAAAGTTGGGTCGGCTTTGTGTAAACTTGGACGTGGGACCTAATCATGATTTGTTAATATGATCAGAATCACTTTACTCTTACACGCATTTGCTATAGTGCTACGAAATCCAGTATATTCATATATACTGTATAAAGTGAAGCTAGTCTATGAAAATTGTGGGGTATATGTTTTTCATCTCGAACAAAATTTGGGTCGGCTTCGTGTTTTGGACGTGGGGACCTAATCACCTAATCCCATGTGGCTGCCAGCTGGTCGGTTCTCGTCACATTAGACGCGAATTAATGACAACTGCTGCTGGCCCAACCAAGTTCATAATAATCATAATATCCTCGTCGCGAGAATGGAAAACTAGGGCTGATGTTTGTATATTTAAAGGTAAGTTAAGGGTTTAGCATCTCTAACTTACAGTAAGGCTGATTATTGTATATTAAAGATGAGTTTAGCCTCTTGAGGGTATTGCGTCTTTAACATATTTAAAGACTGATGTCTGTATTGTATTACAGTTTAGACAATGTGTTTGAATCTTTAGCATAGTAACATTGTCAACAATCAACAAAACTTAAATTCATCAAAGTTTTTATTTCAATTATTGAGATAAGGAGAAATATACACAATTTCCCTCGATAGTATACGTAACCTTAAGTACAATAAAATAAAAAAAATAAAACAGATAAAGAAGAACGTAGTGCCAAAAGTTAAATACCTAGTTTTCGATTTACACTATGAGATTACACCAACGCAGACCAACGTCTGTAACTCCAAAGAAAAAAATAAACGCACAGGTACTATTTGTTTGCAACCGCCTTGGTACATTTAGCTACACTTGTAGTTCGTTTTTTTTTGTTATGGGGTGGGGATATGAGTTGTTCGCTGTTTAGACTTGGAACCGATTTATTTACGATTCGGGAGCCGTCTTTATTTCCCCATTTCAAAGCGGAAGACTCTTTTAGCTACAAATGTTCGTCGTATATCTGTCATTCTGAGAATGCAAGAATGCGCGGGTGACCCCATGCGAACAAACGTGTGTGATTTTGTCGGCATAATATACCTGTATAGGGGATCCATATTTACAACAGTTACCAATAATTGAATTAGAGTTCATACACATGTACAGCAAAAACCGATCAAAACATTTTTTGTTTATCAATTCGAGCTAAAAGGGGATCTAGTAACTTTGTTGACAAGTGCAAAAAGTGATGCATGGTATTGGTGTGATCTGATACGTCCAGAAAGTAATGTGTGAAAATTTAAAGTTATTTGGATGTTATTTGTCCGAGAAATGAGCAAAAATGCAAAGTGATATTCACTTGCTCATTGCACTTACTTTTTACATGCCTGAAAAGGTCCCGTATATAGATAATTTCATATCTGAACATTTCAATCCTAAATATCTTTTAAACGAAATGGACATTTGAAAAACCGAAATCTGTCCCATGCTTTTATTGTTTATTGTTTATGAGTTTTGGTAAAGAGAGTACAGTTTTGGTCAAACTGAATTTTAGTAACCAAATCCTGCACCATTGCATTACAAACTAATACATTTGTAGTTATAAACTTCACCATGCTCGAAAGGAATAAAGAATATGTTATAGCCATTTGTGCTACTCTTCAGAAATGTATGAGTTTACATTATTTCCTTGAATGATGTGCATATTTTGTATAATATGTGAACATGTCCTGTACATGCCTCCTCCCTTCCGTGGTTCCGCCTATTAAAAGAGTCTGTCTAATTAGTGACAACCCATATTCGCTAATTAACGAGCCCTATCTGACAGTCACAATGCTTCCGTACTGATTGACAGTTGAAGAGGCCCGCCCTGTTATACACAAAGAAGAATTAAGAGAGGGAAAGGGAAGAGAAAAGGAAAGAAAGAAAGAAAGAAAGAAAGAAAGAAAGAAAGAGAGAAAGAAAGAAAGAAAGAAAGAAAGAAAGAAAGAAAGAAAGAAAGAAAGAAAGAAAGAAAGAAAGAAAGAAAGAAAGAATGAGAGAGAGAAGGAGGGAGAGTTTTATTTATAATACACAATACTACACGGTGAAGAATGAAGAGAGGGAGAGAAGTAAAGAGAAGAGTAATACAAAGAAAGAGAATGAAGGAGGGATGGAGGGAGAGGGAGAGGGGTGTGATATAAATGATAGAAAGGGGCTCTGGGAGAGAGAAGGGGAGAGAGTGAGAAAAGGTCTAGCAGTTATAATCATACTTATCATTGCTAATGGTTATATCATGCAGGAAGGGTATTTTGTTTGCCCGCCCTAATATCAAGAAGGAGAGAGACAAAAATAACAGAGAGGAAACAAAAATAATGTTATAAGGAAATAATAGCGCATGACAGAAATCAAGTCTTTCATGTACTTATCAGTGGCGTAGCTAGGATTTTCCATTTGGGGGCACCGTACCAGGGGGGGGGGGGGGGGGGGCCTCGGATTTTCGTGAGGGGGCTCTGTGTTTTCCTTGACAGCAAGGCCGAGAAGAAAAAAAGGGTCTTAACCTTTTTAGGTGCATCAAAATGATGATGTTTGATATGAAAGTGTCTTAACTTTTGTAGGTGCATCAAAATGATGATGTTTGATATTAACCATATTATCTGACAAGAAGAACAAAATGGTCTTCGCCACTAGCGAAAAAAAATACTTCACCATTTTGTTTGTAATACTATAGAAGTGCCCGATGATTTAGTTTGCCATTCAATACGGAACCATCTTTGTATCACGTCTTACAGGTCCGATAGGCATGATAAGGGGTCTCATCATAATGCTATACCTCACCCTTCCCCAGTGCCTGTAGCATGTTAAATTGTACCTATTACATTTTAAAATTAAAACATATATTTTCGTGACCCCATATCTACCCAACCTGTCTCCTCGCCCTCTTTTGACCTTCCGGAAGTCGAGGTCAAGTCGTTTTATTACTCTTGATTTCTTTTCTTTCAAAAAATGGGATGGATTCCTGATTTGTTGTTGACGGTTTCCCGTAATAATTCTGTCACTTTCTGTCGGCGCCTGTTCACAAAATGTCACATAAAGTGACAAAGAAAACGCGTACCTTGGAATTTGGAAAATACATGTACTTTGGTCATGGAGTTCTCAATTTGCACTCAGTATAAACAATTATCTTTTGTTCACCTTATACCGTTTGGGTTGTTAATTTGATATGATATTAATTATATAGTATGGAATTATGTTACCCTCGCTTGATTATAAGTCATTGAATTTCATGTTTCGTATTTTGGTGACAATATCAACCCTCAAAAATCTGGTAGTAGTTTTGGTAAGGCTGAGCTTTAGTAACCAAAGTCTGCACAATAACATAACAAACTAATAGTCATAACTCCACCATGCTCGAGAGGTATAGCAAATTACAAATGACTAAGTAAAAAGCCTGTTATCATTCAAAAAGATCCATTAAAACACAAGAGGGCGTTCTCTGAAAAAGCATTGGTTTCAACCATTTTTCATACAAAATGATGCATACAAAATGAATAAATAGAGAGATCATCAACAACTATTTAAACACCTCTTTTGAAAATGTTTGAAATAGTGTAAAGCATTTTTTTTTTTTTTTAAATCATCGAATAAATCTTGGCCCCAGATTTATTCCGATTGGATATATATTTATTGCAATTTCAGCCGTTTCTGAACCGATTTTGATCAATAAAGTTTATTCTGCCATTAAAATTGTATGCTCTTTCAAATTTTACACTCAGTTGTTCATTATCTCACAATCAAAATATTTCGTGCAGCGCCCTCTATACCATAACTGAACTACCCCTTTAAATATTATATTGGCTTACAAATTCATACCGTAGAATAGAGCTGTATGGCGTTAATCTCAACAGCAATACACAATGTTATGTCAGTAATATGTAGTTAACACAAAATATGTCATTTAAATTTGTATAATTAAAATAATGTTTTGATTGATATAGTCGCCTAATATGATTGATAATCATCACTAAGCGCTTAAAGTGATCCATGTAAAGTGTCTAACTCCACGAAAATTACTTGGAGCTTCCTCGTTTCTCTTCTGCCGTGTTGTTTAGCTTATGGTAAGAGAAGAATAAAATAGGGTTAGATTTGTTTAAATGTCATTTTGCGCAATATCTGACACTTTACATGGATCACTTTAACATTATGATATACTCTGGTCATCGAACATACTCGTGCAATCAATCTGCATGTGACGTGCACTTTCTGCTCCCTTAGGAGCAATGCATTATGGAAGCCATGCGGGTGAGGCGCGCTCAACGGTGTATTATACAAGTACAATTGCGATGATACACGTACCACGCCTACCGGAGTAATCTCAAAATACACATAACTCCAGTCTGCAGACGGACGATATACTGTATAATTGGTGGTAATATCCGAATTAAGATGAGTTCATTAAAAGTGATTGATACGCACCCCGGCAATGATTGAACTTGACAAATTGCTCGATCTTCATTTCCATCGATGGTATACTAGGGTACTGGTACCGGTAGGTGGGCCGTTACCCCCGGGGTGTTTAGGTGACCCGTTCACCCCAATCCCAGCTCGTTCACCGCGGGTTCATGCCCCGCGCGCTTCTGTTTATTTTGCGATTCCCGTCAGATTTGTATATATACATCCGCGAAGATGATAACCCCTCTGCATGTTTATTTTGCAATTTTAGTCGGATTTGTTCGCGATCGTGATCATTATCCGCTATTTATTTAGGCTAAATTATGATTTATGGTATTATCTCGCGGAGTGATGGATATGGATTGAGATAGTGGCGTAGATAGTGAGGTAAGCAAGTGTGAGAGCTAGGAACATCCCTGTACGAATTTGTTTCCTCCTCATTGCCGCTATTCTCTTCCGTGGAATACAACACTTGATGCATCCCCTAGTACCCCACCCAAAAGTGTAGCCACTGCGTGCCCCACGAAATAATTATACCCAAAAATGGTTTTAAAAGGGGTAAAAATGATTAACCCTAGATAAACAAAGAAACATAACAACATAATTATATATATATAATTCATCCAGTAATCGTCTTGCCCTCCCCGACCGACCTATTCCAAACAGTATACCAGTATACCAGTTACCACCACCTTACCGAAATCTCTGTCCCATGTCTTAGCCTTAGGTATTGCGTCTCTCGGATTGTGATGATAAAGAGCGGTCCCAGAAACCCAGACGAATCATAATTGATTGAACGCGTCTGATAAAACCAACATGTAACCAACACTTCTTAGCTCAGCATCTATGTTAGATTTTGCTACTTGGCTACACCCACATCAGTACCCCAAGCCCCCTCCCCCTCCCCCTCCCCCACTCCTGAATCAAATGAAGATACTTGTATACAAGAAACTCATAGAATTATGTTGCGAGGCAAGAACGATGATGGTATCAGGATGTGTCGTAGTCGATCGAAAATCAATATTAGTTGCATTATAAGGGACCTGCCTAACAATGTTAACGTCATTGAAAGAAGTTTGTGAATGTATTCAAAGAGAGTTCAATGAGATTGACTATATATGATTATGATGTACATTTGATTTACTGTGCTATATATCATTTAATATCAGGGGTCTAGCTGCCTTTGCCTGTATACCGTATAGACTGAAATAATTGTGATATTATACAGGACTGGTAGGGAAGTATGACTCTGTGAAACCGTCGAATTATCAGGATACTAATTTCCAGGCCTATTCCTGCACACACTCTTATTATTATATACGTGAAGGTTAACCATCTCAAACCATCTCATAGCTATGAGGGTAGGGGCGGGGGTAACGCCGGGGTTTAATTGGCCCACCCCATCCCCACCCCCATCACCTCTGTGGAAATTCCCACCCTGTCCCCATGAACACCTCCTGCTCCCATTCTCTTATTACGTTAACCATTACAAACAAAACCTGTTCTTGGCTTAGGGTGTGTGTGTGTGGGTGGGGGAGGCCTGGGGAGTGGGTATAATAAAGGGGGTTATGGCCACTTACCCCCACCCTCAATGATGAAATTATCATCCCCATCCCCTTGTGTCCGTGTCGTTATCAACTGAAGAGGGAGGTGAGGGGGTAGACAGGGGCAGTTTTCCAAGAAGGGGGGGGGGCAGCTAGTGGCAAAACAAATATTAAATCCCCACCCCATCCCCACCCCTCACACCCACACACAAACACACACACACACACAAAGAAGCAGAAGCCGTACGGTTATAGGGATATTATTCCCACATATTTATAGTGAGTTGGGAGAAGGGTGCCAGAATGTACGCGTATGGGGGTTACACCCCCCCCCCCCCCCCCCCACCACCCCCTTCCACATTTCTTAGCTAGGCCTATACAGTATATGCTTCCGAAAATAATGATTGCAGTCAAGACGTATTTCCAACCAGACCTGTATTCGTGGCAGACAGGCATCGGGGGTCAATATGAGGGACACGTGTACTAGAGTATCAATTTACAAAACCGTTTGTAATACGGGATATCCAATAGCCGGGTAATTCATTTTAATACCGTAATTCCCTAAACAAAATAATCCTGATTATTAATTTCTTTAAAAGTCTCCAGCCATATTTTACACTTAACTTCATAGGAAGACCATCCTATAATGTTACGGTTGCAGAAAATAAATTATGGCTTGTTCAGGTACATCTTTACTGTTCTAGTAGATATCCCAGGGGCGGATCTAGCTTTTTGCTAAGGGGGGTTTGACCCAATGACGATGCGAAACATCGTCCACGAGCCACGAAGCGGCGATTCTTTTTGCTATTTTAAACCCCCGTAAGTGATGTCTTTTTGCTAAGGGGGGGTTTGACCCAATGACGATGCGGAGCATCGTCCACGAGCCGCGAAGCGGCGTTTTTTTTTGCTATTTTGAACCCCCGTAAGTGATGTTTTCCACATCACATTTTCACTTGGCAGCCCAAGGGGGGGGGGGGGGGGTTAAACCCTCTAACCCCCCCCCCCCCCCCGTAGATCCGCCACTGTATCCAACGACTAGGCTATTAGTTTCTATATCGTAATTCGCAACATGCAAACACAGGCAAAAGGTTGATAGGCTGTGTATGCCCACTACGTTTGTCCTTCAGCAAGACAATTAATCCACAACAATTGCTGCTCTTTACCCAGGTGTATAAATGGGTACCGTCCATGGTCTGGTGTTAATTAGCCTTTGCGCCATCATCAGTGGCAGCTCGGCTAGTATGCTCCCCGGGGAGTTGAGAAATTATGCAATATCATTGTGTGGGTTTGAAATGTACCTGATGACCATGGGTAATAATAATAATTATGCGCCTCGGAATAGGTTACCTAGATAGATGGCGCTTTATAAATGCTTGATATTATTATTATTATTAGTATTATTGATAAAATTCGGATTTACTATGATAACGGTATAGTATATTGTCCACTGATTGATGTGTGAAAGTTTTTATGACGAATGAGTTCACATGACCGAGGATTGGGCGAGAATTTTCTGATTGATATACTGTATACCATAGGTTTGTAAACAGTTGAAATAGTCCTCACTTTTTTTCAAATTTAAATTATATTCTATATGTAATGTTGCATGATACACATACACACAGTTGTACGTATATATTATGTAGAATCAGGAATCAGGAAAAACTGTCATCATGTTCATATACCGTTTGTTCATAAATATAATGAACATTACCCCGGTTGCTCATTTTTGTTTCATCCCGTAACAATTGGGTACACGTGTGCTAGAGAGTATCATCTTTCAAAACCTTATGTTGTAGGGGATATCCAATGACTGAAATGAATTATTCAGTTTCATACCGTAAATCCCCACTCGTGATTCGTGCAGTTATGTTACGTTTATTATCGTTTATGACCATGATAACTAGTACACGTACATGCAACATTTGAACAGACCGATTCGTGATGTTACAACCATTCATTGCCATGAGTAAAGGGACTGTGTCAGGTAAGCATGTTGGTCTAGCGGTAGCTAAGAGCGCCATCGTCTAGCTATAGGCACTAGCAAAAGGTAGTAAAAACCAAACGCAAGGCCTTGTTTGAATTGTTGTATAACAGCATCATTGAAGGTACAACTCCCGACACATTGCTGGTGAACAAACAACTGTATTTACATAAGTTCTATACAAGGGTCTAGACTAGACTATAGTTGGTTGGTTGGTTGGTTGGTTGGTTGGTTGGTTGGTTGGTTGGTTGGTTGGTTGGTTGGTTGGTTGGTTGGTTGGTTGGTTGGTTGGTTGGTTGGTTGGTTGGTTGGTTGGTTGGTTGGTTGGTTGGTTGGTTGGTTGGTTGGTTGGTTGGTTGGTTGGTTGGTTGGTTGGTTGGTTGGTTGGTTGGTTGGTTGGTTGGTTGGTGGTTGGTTGGTTGGTTGGTTGGTCGGTCGGTTATGTTGGTTAGTTGGTCATGTTTGTTGGTTGGTTGGTCGATCGGTCGGTCGGTCGGTCGGTCGGTCGGTCGGTTTGTTGGTCGGTTTATTATTGTTTGCTTGTTTTTTTTTCAGACATGACATGCGCGTGCAATAAATGTAGATTGTTAAAGTCTCGTTACCATCCTTGGTTCGAACCCGGGTAGATTAGGGCAAAGAGCAACGCTTTGACCACTACATATAACCAAGGACACATGAAGGAGGTACTATCAAAGCCTAGTACCTCCTTGATATAACACCTCTACAATTACCTCCTACATTTTCCTACAGTCGTTTCTGACAGTCGGATACAAGACCTAGCTTGTCAAAAAGCTCTACATGCTAGACGGCTACCAACTACTGACTTGACTGACTCTTTACTCATGATGCATGCATATAACAGCCTATAGAGTAAGCAGCGGGATACTTGTAATTGGTCATCGGGTTCGGCTAAATTTAGTTTACGCCCTTATTTCCGGTAAAATCGCCAGATTTTGTCCTCAAAATGCACCTTCTGTCATGTCAGTCGCAGCATGCTGTTTCAGCAAAGTGTCATGTCTGAGAAGGAATATAACTTTGGCAGGGAAATCATAATTTCTGACAGACTGATACAGTATTGAAAAGAGGAGGAATATGCACGTTGAAACTGTGTATCTGCATGTGAATCAGAAATATTTCAACCAGAATTGCATGGTAGTCATGGTTCAACAGTTTAGAGGTGTTGTGGCACGATCGGATAGGCGCTTGACTTACTACCAAGCCAGGGAGCCGGGTTCGAACCCAGATCGATGCCGCCAATACAGCACTAGTGTCCTTCAGCAAGGTACTTTATCCACATTGCTGCTCCCCGCCCAGGTGTAATATGGGTACTTGGCATGAATGAGGGTGTGTCTAAAGCATGAGTGCACTATAAAGTAGCACCTGCTGGAATGCTCTCCAGGGAGTGGAGAGAGTGCACAATATAGTGCGGAAGTGTATAATTGGCCGAGTTATAAATATTAGAGGCAGGTCCCTCTGGGAGAACAGAGTAAACAGAGCACTGAAGAGGCTAACCTGGATAAATAAGACTTCAAATAAAAACCAAAAAAAAACCAGTTTACTTTATGTGTTTACTGTATTATGCACATGTACCCTTCTTATCGATATTGTTGTTTTGTTTTTTGCTTTTTACATTCGATAAATTGAGGAGTCTCCCGTAGCTATATAAGGCACTACCCTCCTTGTGCATGCTGTGTGAGCGACACGGTGGTCGACCAACTCTGGTGCAATGCGCCCTGTCGATTTCTCTGTAATGCCCCAATAATTAGCCCATTTTACTTTCAATTTTTTTTATTCTTTTGTTATATTGTTGTCCACGTCACGGGCCGAATATGCAGTCTGCATCATAATTCAGCCTTGCTTCAAGGCTCGAGTGAAACCGTGCCCTTCAAAAGACGGTTTCGTTGATTTTATCATAGACTTTAGTCAGTAAATTATGTAATTATTATGATTAATTTTAGATATACCGTATAAATTACCAGTATACAATTAATGCTTCACTATTTAAAACGATGCTTTTCGATGCACTAAATGAAATAGTTGTAAAACACATAAAAGTTCAGAGCAAATTACGAAAAAGTGAATGAATTTGGGACTACATGTATGTATGGAGCGCCACGCGTATAATTGGGGCGTATTCTCAACTAGTTGTAAAAGCACACGCTGGCTTTCCATAGCACATGTTTATGTGGGCAGTTTAGTACTCTGGAGGAAGTTTTTCGTTTTTTTTTGGTCATAATTCTGATTAATCCCAGATGACTTTCATTATACGAGCGGTGGGCTATTATCGCCCTTTTGTCAAATATTATTACGTTGTGACTGAAGACGTGAGGATATGAGAATAATTGAAGTGACGACGACATTTTACGAGTTGACGGTGGAAATTCAATTTCTGTCTCGGTGCCTTCGTGTCGGTCCCACTCGTGCGAAATCGTGTGAAGTTGCTTTGATGTAACTCGGGGCATTGACCCCATGCATCGATCATACTACAAAGAACAATAATTATGATCTTAGGATTATTATGACTAAATGATATTTTGATTAAAATAATAAGAAGTGATTGTTTAGACGGCATGCTCTTCGATCAAAATTACCACCTGCAATGATTAGGTATTGTAAAGTAATAAAACGATTGCCATAGGTTTTGCTCATGCATAAATTACACTATTGATATAAAAATTAAATAATGAATGAATTATCACACCTTCATAACGTTTGTATCATAGAAACAATATAAAAGACATTGACTATATGTTATTTAGAAGTAAGTTACATTATATTTTACGAGTTTGACATTTCATGTTCGCAAATTACTATTTTAGTAGATTAGAATTACATTTTAAATCCTATGTAAGTATAAACTTGCAGGTCCTTTTTATATTGTGTTCATTGCAACCTCCGAAAATTTGAAGGAAATTTGTTTTGTCATGATATCTTCATAGCAATATCGACATCATCCGTTAATTTGACGGATATCAATAATAGGGTGATTGATCTTTTCTTGGAGGCATTTTCCGGTCAATTTAAGAGCGCCACTTTTATCGGAAGGAGTAGGAAGTTAGATGTGATTAGGACTAAGCAACAATTGGTTTAGGCCTAGTCTAGCTGATCTTCCCTCTGGCTACGTTACACTCACAAGTCACAAATCCCTCTTGCACTGTATCCTACTTGATAAAGACGCTAGCCTTTCCCTAATGCATACCCATTGATCTTTTGTTGGAGGCATTTTCCGGTCAATTTTAGAACGGCTCATATCGTTTTGAAGTGAGATTTCACAAAGTAATATTTGGCCTTGTTTAGGCATAGTCTTTCTTCACTCTGGCTAACTCAGACCCCAACCATGCCAACTCTAAATTCCATATTAAATGGATAGAATGTAATGTAATACATGTGATAAAATGCATATCAGGGTAACCATTTTGATAGGAGGAGAAATTCATATCCAAACAAGACTTAGTGTGCCACTTTGTTTAAAAAGCACTACATAACTGCATCCAGCCTATTGAGATGTACATCCGGGCCTGTACGTCTCTATTTTGTATTATGTTGCAATATGAAATTAATAAACTAGCGATATTCCAACCTATTATAGTATGGTACAAATAAACTTGGGCGGTCTACGCGTATATTATTTCGGCCTAGATCTACATTCTATTACGTCGCATCTGCATGCCACATGTGCGGGAAAGCAAGGTCTCGCCTCCCCGATACTTCCCGCGTGATTCACGACTGAATCACCGTCGCTTCTGCTTAGGGCATGTTTGTTGTTCACTTTTTAAAAGAAACATTTTAACGTAAGTTTCGGTTTTAATTCCCTGCCATAATATTATATTTTCCGGCTAGTTATATGATATTATGTTCCGTTATGAAAACAGTGACCTTGTAACACCCTTTGGGCCTTTAGCGTTACGATGCTTCATAAATCAACATTCATTTGCATGACTCATTTAACTTTTTAAGACGAAACAACATATTTATAAATGTGTTTGAGCTGAGAGGACGCGTCCTTTTTTAGGCCTTGAAGGGCATAATCTTGCCCTCTTCGACTCATCATGTGAACCTTTGTGAAAAGATAGTCGGAGTCATTTTCAAAAGAGATGCATGGCTCAACGCTTTGGGATTTTGCTGCATCGCGGGTCGCCATTTTGAATTAGGTTATTCATATTGTGCGCACTGCATAACACTGACATGACTGAGCCAATGTGTATTATTCTGCACCATGCGCAAGGCGTTCGCAAGATGGTGCCGCGCGTGTGATTTGCGACGTACTGCCCTCACCCTAACCCGACTTACTACCTTTAAAGATAAAGAACAGTTATGGGATACCACTAAAACAACACAATTTAAATAGTTATTCCCATTTAGCCTCGACAACGTAAAAGAATATATCTTAACTAAATTGTAAATGGAAAGAGTTGACAAAACTAACTTTAAAAGGACGAATTCATTTATTAATAATAAATTGTTCGAAATAATTAACTTTGTCGGATGGTATAAGCACGAAAAATGCATCCGTACAAAGGATTTTGAAAGGAAGCACGTGGAAAAAGTGAGGCGCGGTGATCTAAGCGTGCCTTTATGAATACGTAGCGAGCCCACGGTATGATAGTTGACAGTTTTTGCATTTAAAAAAAACATGTTTTACATAATATTATGTTTTCTATACATGAAGTGAATGTTTGAGAAGGTGGATTCAGAATCTAGGCTTGTGTATGATATTGACACTTTCTCCCAAAGCTGAATTTGGTCAGCATATTTTATACCCCCTAACCATGCTAACTCTGCAGATGAACGTATCCATTACATGTTTGGTAGCATGGATTCCCCCTAGTACAATCCATGTTATAATCAACTTTCTCATAGCTGTAATGTCAATTGAATAATGTGTTTTCCGAACACTACACTTCTCTGTCTACTAATAATAGTCCAATAATTTCAGTGCTATAGTGCTACCCCTACACTCTCTTCGGTACAGCATGAGTACAATTACGAATGGGAAGTCTTCCACTAAATTCCTGTTTAGTCACGCAGCGAGGAACCCCAAATCTAATTTTCACCCCGAAACGGTTTACCAGAACAAGTACGCTCGCTGCTAAGATGCTGTGATCGTCAAATCATGTTGTTTTGAACAGCCAGCTACTGTGAAAAAAACAAACTGAAACTGCTGGAGGAAACGGAGAAATCATTGCCAAAACCCGTGAATGTAGTTTTAAAGTGACACGGTCGTTGAAAATCCCCTTGGTTGAAATATTTGCATGCACTCCTTGAAACGGTTTGCCAAAAATAGGCTAGTATCGTAATTAGGCTATTATGACTAGCTACTGTGAGGAAAACAAATGAAACTGCTTGAGGAAATTATTGCCAAACCCGTGAACGTAGATTTAAAGGTACGCTGTCGTTGAAAATCGCCTTGGTTAAAAAATTATCTTTGCATGGACCTCCTTGAAAACGGTTCTCAGTCGCATGCTATGATCGTAATTATGTTGTTATGAACAGCCAGCTACTGTGAAGAGAACACATTGAAGCCCCTTGAGGAAACTGAGACATTATTGCCAAACCCGTGAACGTAGATTTAAAGGTACACTGTCGTTGAAAAATCCCTTGGTTGACGTTTTTGCATCCTCCTATCCCCTGCCTATGAAACGATTTCCCAGAAAATGCGCTGACTGGTTATGTTGTTATGAACAACTAGGTATTGTGAAGACAAACTATTGAAATTGCCAACCCGTGAACGGATGGTTGTTGAAAATTTCCATGGTTAAAGGGCAATGAAACCCAAGCAAAATGTTGCTTTTATATACCTGAAGAGATTAGGAAGAATAATCTGTGAAAGTTAGAGAATAATCGGGCAAGAAACAAGAAAACTATGGCTCTTTGAAGATGTCCATTTATTCCTATGGGGAACTCAAATTGGCAACGCATTCTGATAAGTTTGTGGACAACTCCCTATATGATTTGTACACAAATGTTCCCATTTTTACAGTTTTCTTCATAGTCACACTTTTCCATTCCCCTAACTCATGATATGTTATGTATAAAACCATTCTACAAAACATATGTTGAACTCAAACGAAGGGTAAACATACATTTTGAGAAAATTTAGCAAAATTGAAATTGTGTGTACAAAATGTATGGGGAGTTGTCCACAACTGTGCCAGAGTGCGTTGCCAATTTGAGTCACTCATGGAAATACATGGCTCTTTTCAAAGAGCCAAAGTTTTTTTTCTTATTTTTTTTTTTTCTTATTTCTTGACCGATTGTGCTCAAATTTTTAAGGACTATTCATCACAAGCAGTGTCTTATAGTCCATACAACAATTTGTCTGGATTTCATTGTCCTTTAAGGTTTTAGTTAGCACCTCTTGGAATAGATGGAAAGAGATGGTCATTTGTTGAAATAACGGTCAACGCTGTAGTGGCTGATGATTGGCAACTCATGTAGGATGAGAGCCAATTAAAGGTACGTCAGACATAATGGTGTGGATGTTGTTTCAGTTTAATAATGTGAAGGAAATTATTGGCACTCTATGATTGGCACAACCAATGACTGGCACCATGGGCGTATATAGGGGGACGTTTTTCTCAGGGGGGGAAGGGGGGCTGGGGTCTTTTGCCCGAAGAATTATCCCTCCCGCCTATTAAAAAAAAAATGGGGGCTTGCCTCTTTGATACCTGAAAATGAAATTTTGTGATGGCTTAGTCCGAAAATAACACGATTTTTTCCGAATATGAGACTGTTTTGCCCGAAAATAACATGACTTTGTCCGCATGTATACATGAGTTTGCCCGAATATGATATTATGATTTTCCCGAATAGGACATGTTTGTGTCCAAATAATATGACACGATTTGCCCGGATTTCATGTGCTTTTTGCCCGATTATAGCCTTTTTTTAACTCCAGGGGGGTGCAGCCCCCTGAGTACCACCCCCCCCCCCCCCCCCTCTCCCTACCTCCCTACCTCCTACGCCTATGACTGGCACTCCGTAGTCGTAGATTAAATTAGGTCGTTGAGACCTATGTTGAGATCGCAGGTCTTGAAAATGGGCTGTGAGTTGTTGACCGAGTGTTCACATGTTTCACGCTGCGATGTCAACCATTAGCGGTGGTAGCCCGGGTCGCTTTAGGATGAAAACGTCCGGTCTCGCCGTTTGAAGAAAAAAAAGAAAATCCTGCCAAGACTATTTCATGGCAACCGTCTATTTAAAGGGTGTTGCGGCTAATATTGTTCAGATAGCAGTGGATTGCCACGTTTTGGGGTTTTAGTGAAAGCTAGGATAAAACAGTTAAGGAGGCCTTAGAAATATGAAAACATGTGTTCTTTGTTCATACCCGCCCACCATAGCTCACGTTTGACCACGTTCTGTTATTTTGGTCATATGACTTTGACTTCGTTTTAAAATGCTTTGTTACCTAATATGTATGGGAACCTATGGGAACCCCTCCTTCAGGAACAATCAAGCAAATAATATTAAAATAATTAAAGGGATCTAGTAATGTTGCCCAAATCTTCAAAACGTACAGACATTTACGATTAAAGTGTTTAGGTTTTGAACTATCCACTGGATAGCTAACCGTGTACGAAGCCAGTGCATTAGTGCACAAGTGAGTGAATATCACTGCATTTTCGGTCATCACTCAGCCATAAAATATCCATTTATGTTGAAATTTTCACACATTCTTCAGTAGACATATCAGGTCACAACACTTCACATTTTATCAAACATTCATCACCTTTTGCACATGTCAACAAAGTTACTAAGTCCCTTTAAGGGAAAAACAAAAAAGTGACAAGTGACCCCAAAATAATGGATCACACATATTATTCTAAAACCAGTATAGAGTGAAAGGGGGTGTCCAGGGTCATCACAGACTTTTGCAAGTCATGGAGGGGGGGGGGGGGGGGGGCTATGATTCACATAAGGGACAGCTTTAACAAACACACAACTTATCAATATTTGTATAACCCGAGTATAATAACGTGACAAACCCTTTGTTATAACTTGGCAACGATTCATATAGCATGTTGTTCATTGATATGGGTTGTGATGGTGGGAATTGGAGCTGGTCGATTACCTTCTTTTCATAGCAACCGATAGACCCTAAAATAACTTTAAACTTGCCTGACATGTTTAGAACCAGTTACCAATAACAATTAATAGCTGTGACATTACACCCAAGTATTATGTTTTAGTTATGTTTGGTTGTGATTGGGCGAGAATACCCACATACTATGAAAGCAAGCGGGTGGTAATAACATAAAGGGGGCTAGCCCCATACCCCCCCCCCCCCAGCCGTACATGCTACGCCACTGGCGGGGAAATGGAACCAGCGAAAGTTCCTAGTACTCACTATTCCGGGCATGCATGTGTGTGTCGTTAAAACTGTTTTTCCACGTCTCTACGGACCGATATATCATGGCAGTATATGAAGTTCAGTGTCGGTGACACAAACCCCGTTAATAAATGTCATTCTTATTTCTGCCCCTCTGATGCTCTATTATTTTTTATTCCATATGAAACGATTCTCTAATGAACGGTTTCCGCCTCGGGGATGATTTACAATGCCTGAGGTGAGAGGCCGGTAACCCCCCCCCCTCCCCCTACCCCCTTTTTTGGCATTATATTAAGACCCCGGGAATTGTTAGCCTGAGGCTATCAACACACCGTTTGAAGGAATACAACAGTTGCGTAGCCAGGTTCAACCTGAAGGGTATAACCGAGGGATTGGGTCCTATACACACTAACAAAATAATACAGGTTCAAATTTGCAAAACGCTGCTTCCATAACATCACCTTTGAGTTTGCAGATTTGCACCCCAAAATGACGTCTGCATCCTATTGGGTGCACATAGGCATCCTTGGGGTGCACGTATGCACCACATAGGTTGCAGGCCCCACTTTATAGGAAGGGGGTTGGGGATACATCATGGAAATGATTCTTTCAAACAAGGGAGAGCCTTTCCCCCTCGTCCATATTGCATACAACAAAGGATGACAATTATTACCATGAAATTGGGGTAGGGGTACACTAGCTGGTGTTCTATATATCTTTTTTCTAAAGGAAGGGCAATTCCCTACCCCTCGCCATCCTTACACTCTCCAATTGAACATGTCAAATAAAGACAGAACTTAGAAAGTTGAGAGTCCTTTTTTTATATTGAAAAAAAAAAGGGTTATCACATCCTAGTCACGGTACCAAATAATAAATCAAACTAAAGAATGACTGAAATTATGGATATTAATCACATGCCCAAAAGGAAAAGCCTCATCCCCGGGCGACATCCTGCGGCTGAGTATCATCCAGAAACCGCTCGAACTTCAGGTCTTGGGATAAAATCACGTCATAAATTAGCAACTTAGCAGGCCTATCAAAGGCTTATCGCATCGCTGTTAGGAAATTTGTATTCTTCATACTCGTTGCCATGGTAATAAGAATCGTCTCAAATTAAAAGCGCATAATTATATAGCTGTCTGGGGGCATCTACTACCCCGGAATAGGCCTAGGGTTAGTTCAAGAAAAAATTGCACGTTTGCAGAATGATTGCAACTCTGCTAGGATGTTTAATGAAAGATTGTTATTCGAAATGAATCATATCCGTAACCATGGTTTCAGGAAAATTATGTAATGGAAAAGGTAGCCCCGAGGCATAACCCCAGAATATAGCCAGCGGCTAAACGTATAGAAGTACCATCGCCGCATCGGTCAATTCAAGAAACAAAGAGATTAGCAAATTTGCAGGCATATTAAAGGATTATCCCGTCGCTGCCAGAACGGAAATTTTGAAGCCGAAATTTGTATTAATCATTATGCGTTGCCATGGTTATAGGAAATGTTCTATTGAAGCGCAGTCCCCAGGGCATCACCCCCGGGAATATGGCCAGTGGCGAAGTGCCATCGGTCAATTTAACAAAATAATGAGCAAGTTCACATAATAACCGAATCCTTGCTAGAGTAAGTAGTAAGATTGAAATCGGAATTCGTCACGGTATTACTCATAGGCGTTACTATCATTTATGGCCTATTAAATAATGATCGCACCCCTGCCTGCTATGATCTGATGATATTTGATTAAAGATTGAAATCAAAATACGTATTAAAATGGTTCATTTAACTTTGTTGGCATAATTATGCACCAAATTATGACTGGCTGATGAAATGTGACAGTTAATCAAAGGGAAATTCGAAAATAAACATGTTCCATGATTATATTTTCATGGTAATAGGAATACAACAAGGTATGAGAACCAGAGTTCTAATTAAGTGCTGTGGAGTTTGATTCCTATTGCCGATAGAAGTGCAATGAGTAAGCGAATATCAGATTGACTGTTCATGTCGCAACGATTTAACTAAATTCGATGGTCAACATTCAAATAATCGACCTTTTTGCAAGGGATGGTTCCTCCACGGTCAATTAGCAATTGATAATGAAATCATTCAGCTTGTCACATGCAAGGGTAAATGTTCACAACAAATTATTGATATTCATGGACGCACGGTCACATTTTTCTCAGGGGGGCTGAGGGTTTTTGCCCAAATAATTATCTCTCCCATTTTTCAAATGACACGCAAACAACACAAAGTAAAAAGGTCTACGCCTCTTCGATGCCCGAAAAATATGTTTTTGTCATGGTTTAAAGTCCAAAACTGACTTGATTTCGCCCGAATATGGGACGTTTTTTGCCCGAAATGACGTTGCATTGCTCTATATGAGATGAGTTTGCCCAAATATGTCATGGAGTTGCCCGAATATGACATGGATTTGCCCGAATATGACATGGATTTGCCCGAATATGACGTGGATTTGTCCGAATATGACATTGTTTTGCCCGAATATGACATGGATTTGTCCGAATATGATATTGATTTGCCCGAATATGACATGGATTTGCCCGAATGTGACATGGATTTGTCCGAATGCGACATTGTTTTGCCCGAATATGACATGTGGTTGCCCGAATTTGAGATGCTTTTTGCCCGAATATGGCCGATTTCAAAACTCCAGGGGCTGTAGCCCCCCCCCCCCCCCCCCCCCCCCCCCGCCTCCTACTCCTATGTTGATATTGAATGGTCACATTGTTGTTACACCACGGTCAATTAATATTTAACAATGGAAACGTGTATGTTACAAACAAAATAACTGTTCATGTACGTAATGTATCAAACTGTCAACGTTCCATGGTCACAATACAATACTCGATTAAGTTTTAACATAGTTTACATGATTATTGTTATTGCTTGGCCAATTAGTTTTTAACAAAGAAAACATTATACGTGTTACAAACAACCAAAGAAGGGATTTACTGTTCGCAGCAAAAAAAAACAAATTCCAATATGTATACTTTGGTATTCGCCGTGTGTTGTGTTTATTTGTGGCCCTGTTTGTTGAAAATGTAGCCTTTGTTGGCATTCCTATTAAAAATAGATGACTATTTATGAATATTCTTCCGAAAGTCGCAAAAGTCAAAGTTTTATCGCACGAAGAGGGTAGAAGTTATTTTATTTTTTTTACGAGATCCGTTGGGAACCGAATCACAACATGAGTCTATGCCGCGTTATTGTTTAAAGGCCCATTGGGTATTTAGCCCCTAAAATTAATGTCAATCGCAATGGACAGCTATCATTGCTATGTATACTCTGACGTTGCTGAATCATGTGAATTGGCCATCTCGTCTTTAAAGGGGTAGTACAGTTGTTGGTAAGGCTGAGCTTTAGTAACCAAAACCTGCACAATAACACTACAAACTAATAGTAATAAGTCCACTCTGCTCGAAATGTATATAAAATTACAAACGACTAACGGACTAAGTAAAAAGCCTGTAATTCAAAAAGAGCCATTAAAGCACAAGAGGACGCTCTCTAAACAAGCATTGGTTTCAACCATTTTTCATACAAAAGTATGCATGTGATGTTTTGTTGAAATAATGATTAAATAGAGAGATCATTAACAACTATTTTAAAACCTCTTTTGAAAATTTTTGAAAAGGTGTAAGCATTTTTGTAATTGTTTAAAAAATCATCGAATAAATCTTGACCCCATTCCGATTGGATATATATTTATTGCCATTTCAGCCGTTTCTGAACGGTTTTTGATCAAATAAAGTTTATTCTGTCATTAAAATTGTATACTCTTTCAAATTTACGCTCAGTTTTTCATTATCTCACAAAAATATTATTTCGTGCAGCGCCCTCTATACCAAAACTGAACTACCCCTTTAACGTGACTGTTCTGCTTGACTCGAATCCAGTGAATTATTTACAGATGTTATTCTTCATTCTTTTCTTTTTTCCTCATGTTTTAATTTCGATTTTTCGTGCTAAAAATAAAATAAACAACACGGAACGAAACGCATGTCATTGTCAGATAATGGAATTACTGCTATAAAAATAATGATTTGTCTAATTGTTCAAAGGGAATATTACCAACCATCCCCCCCCCCCCCCCACCCCCCAACCACTCCTTACCTTTCCCCGGCATCCCCTCGTCATCCCCGTTCATTACTGCTACTGTATAAATAGTTCCTTAAGGTTCAAGGTCTTAAATGTAGACTCTCTTTGGGAGTTCAAACGCATTATTTTGAGACGTTATACTTTTTTTAATAATAATTATCGCAACAGGTGGTAGTTCTAGAAATTGACACCATAAATCAAATATAAAAGGTCGGAATGGAACAGGCGCTTTTGTTGAACTTTCCATAAATAATCGCTATGTCATATTATTATGTTGTTTTGGGTTGATATGCAGTCAAAATGGTATCGTGTTGAAATGTTAATATTTTGTATTTTGCCCCTAATATAATATTGCCAACACGGGCAAGTTTATTATGCGTGGAATGACTTTGTTGCCCATGACAGAGCGTTGACAATTCTCTTGATAATTTCTTCTCCAGTTCGTTTTTTTTTGTTTACCGTTTTCGATATTAGACTGCAACCATTACGTAATCATGATAATCATGAATGGCAATTATTGAAAGTTTATTGCATTCATTTCTGATATTTTTAAATTATATTCTGCCTTTCCTCTCCTGAAAGCTTACAAAGTTGGACTTTGAGAGATTATCTCCCTATGTGTCTTTCGCCGTCATGGCCGTGTGTGTGATATATCAAACCAAATCGTGACTTGTCACAAAAACTCTTTAATTTTTATTTTTTTTATCAGCATTATTATCTCGCCAAGATTGTGTCAGTTTGCTTTGATTTGTTTTGTGACTTTATGTTGGGCAATCAAATGAAATGTTCACGACCAAACCAAATTATCTTCCGACCCGTCTTCTGTTTGTGATATATCAAACCACAATCGTGACACGTCACAAAAGTATCAAAGTTGGGGTTTTAACGACCTCTTACCTGCATTTTGTCTTCATTTTATCAGTGTATTTACGTTCATTCATTTTGGTTAACAACCTTGGTGT
>JBAMJV010004403.1:267500-301655 GCA_037951105.1 Echinarachnius parma | reverse complement strand
CCATCATTATTCAAGTTCAAGTTCAAGTTCAGTTTATTTTCTCAATATAAAAGCAACAATATAAAATACATACAAATTGATAACAATATAAAAGTAAATTTCATGTAAAGTTTAAAAAGCAGATTGCATGTACAAGTTAAAATTAATTATTTTTTGAGGGGTAACAAACCAAAAAGGTATCAAGACCTTATCGTGTGGTCGACCCATAGATTTCAAACAAAACATTGTACATAAAATTAAAATTTATATAAATATAATGAAAGTCATAGTTCAATTTCAAAATTCAAACATAATATCCAAAAACATTACAATATAACGAAACACCTAACAAACAGACAAAGGAAAACAACAACAATTTATTACTAAAAACTACTTACTACTAGTTTAAGGGTTGGCATTTAGTTACTCGCAAGTGTACGTATTTATTAGATATTGTTTGTATTTCATTTAAAAACATTTACTGATTTTGATTCACGAATGTCATCCGGTAGAGAGTTCCAAAGTAGAGGTCCTTGAAAAAGAAGGGATTTGTGTGATAAAGATATTCTTACTTTGGTAAATGAAATTTTCTTGTGACATATGAATGTATAGTTAAATTGAGAGTGAAATAGTTTAAAATGCAAGAGGGTAAAATCTTATTATACCATAAAACATAAACACTCCAAGTTGGTATTTATATATATCATAAAAAGTTAAAAGCTTAAGAGAATAAAATATTGGCATTGTATGTGCTAAAAAAAATCATGATTTACAATTCTAATTGCACGTTTCTGTAATTTCAACAATCTACTCAAATATACATCAGCTGCATTTCCCCAAGCAATGTTGGCATAGTTCTAAATATGGTACCACAATTGCATTATAAATCATATTCAATATGTGTATAGGTAGCATATGGAGCTCATACATAACGCCTATACATTTTGATATTTTATTACAAATAACATTTATATGATTTTTCCATGTCAATTTATTATAAATAATTATTCCAAGAACTTTAAAGAAGATTCACAAACAATTTGACAACCTGCTAATTTAATAGAAATATGCGTATTATTCAAACAATTATTAGTAAAAATCATATAATTTGTTTTACTTATATTAACGGATAATTCATTGCACTTTAGACCAATCGGTTATCTTGTCTATTTCTTCATTAAAAAGTATTTCTAAAATGCCAATATCATTATGAGTCATATATACACTCGTGTCATCACGCACAATAAATATACTTAAGTAGTGAGGATGTATTGCACAAATCATTTATATAAATAAGAAATAAAAGAGGTCCAAGGATGGATCCTTGGGGCACTCCACAATTAAAGGTCCTTGTTTCAGATGTATTACCATCAATTACTACATATTGCGTACGATCTAATAAATAACTCTTAAAAAGATCATATATCACTCCTCGAATTCCATACATATTCAATTTATACAATAAAATCTTATGATGAGCGTATCAAAGGCTTTACTTACATCCAAAAACAATCAATTAAAATTTGTTCATTATCTAGTGCACTTGTCACTATATTTACAAAATTAACCAATGCTAATGAAGTAGAGTGCCCTCTCTAAAACCATACTGATTCGGTGATAATATATTTGCACGTTACCCAGGGGGCCAAACCACCATTTTTTTAGGATTTCAGCTTTTGCCTGTTGTAAAAGGTTGGCCACCAGAAATTACTTCTAGGACATTCTAGGATCACAACCTAGGTGGACAACCTTGTAAACTAGCTACTGGAAGTCACAGGATGAGTTTCAAGAAAACCACACCTAATGCACTAAATATTGTGTTTCAGCCTTAGGGTCATGAAGACCAGTCACACATCTTGCACATTTACACCACAATGCACTGCTGATTCCAGCTTGTTATTTCATGGAGGTCTTTCCTAGAGTCTTGCGCATCGTTTGATACAAATTTGAGCATATTGCATATTTGGTTACTGTATCACACGTCGTTACAACGTGATGCGTCACACATGGACGTGAAATTTCGAATACAGCGCTTATGTATGAAATGCAAATAACTCCTTAAGAGTTAAGATAGGCTACATTTGTATCTTTAAAAACCTAATTCGCTTTGAAATACCTATTAAGAGCATTATACAATGACACCACTATGTAAATTCATAAATCAATACAAAACAAAGAATATATTTAAGAATATGAGTTGTTAATGTAGTAATTTGTTTAGATTGCGATAAAATGATACAAAATCCATCATAACTTTTCATCATTTGAATAAGATACGGGGGGAGGTACAGTCAAACCTGCTAATGCGACCACCTGTCTATATCGACCACCTGCTCATAACGACCGCTCATAGATTTTCATAGATATTTTTCAAACGTAGTTTCAGTACCTCCCCGGAGCATACATAATGGTAATTATATGTGTACAGAAGAGTGAACATTTATTTAAACACTTATTAGTATTATGAAATCGCGTCCTTGTATGTGATGTTTCAACAGCCATTATTTGCGCGGAGTTCTATTTACTGAGTATTAATTACATTAGAATAGCACTTATTTTTCTATTTTATTATCAAGGTTATCACCTTGACGTGGTTTGGCAAAATAGTCTCGTTGGCACTTAACCAATTCAGGAATTAACCAGAGAATACTCGGGCTTGGGTCAATGTAAAATACATGTTATATCAATATCAATCAGTCCTGAACGGGTATTGTACGATTTTAATAGTCAGGAATGTGGTAGGAGTCTATTTTAAATTTTAAACAAAAGAATACATAAGAATATGAGTTGTCAATGTATTAATTTGTTTAGATTGCGATAACATGATACACAATCCATAATTTGAATCAGATACGGGAGTGTTGGTGTGTGTGTGTGTGTGTGTGTGTGTGTGTGTGTGTGTGTGTGTGTGTGTGTGTGTGTGTGTGTGTGTGTATTTGTGTGTGTGGGGGGGGGGGGGGTAGGAGGGGGTCACAAGACCACCAGTGGACTCCAAAATAATTATAATCGAGGTCTACTCACGCAGTATGGACGAAGTGTAACTGAAGGCTAATATGACAAGTTCAAAGCAGAGTTTCTTACTAGTTCTTAAAGGAGGTACATTATGAAGCTTGGAAGGGGGTACTGTTGTTAAGGATTGGCCCCAGAAGGGGCTTATAGGACCTTCTAGGAACACAACTTGGGTGAAAAACCTTGCGGACTATCTGCTGGAAGTCCACATCAAGCGTAAACTGAAGAGAAACAAACGTCTACACCAAACCACTCACTACACCGAACCACTCATCTCTGCCGAGTTGAAATATATGCTGCACCTTCTTTCACCTGTTTATCCAGCGTACATCATGATCTATGTCGTGTCATCAGGGATAAAGAGCCTTAGTCGAGGTCATGGCAGTAGCGGAAGCCAAACCGTACACAGCAACAGCGCATTCCTTCAGGACATATCAAATGTGCAGTGTTCTGGTCAAATAAAACCTCACCACCGTGAAAAGGGGGTGTTTGAAGGCACTAACAGGGTCTTTTTCCAGTGAGCAGAAAAAGACAAGATACTCAACGCCTTCTACACCCTAACAAGAATCTCAAGAAGAAAAGAGGAAAAAACAGCCGCACCAGGCATCCAGGTAAGAGCAATGAAGTTCTGCGCATGACACTGATTTTTGCTAGTGTTAGACAGCTTGACATGTATGACTTCATATGAAAAGCAATAATTCGGTGATATATTCCTCCTACTCTGTTCAAGGAAAGCGGCAGTATGAGAAGTGGTAGGAAGGCTAGCCTAGTGAAGTTCTTACAAGAGGAAACCAAAGTGCCAACCTAAACGTTTCTGATTTGCCTTAGGATAACAGAAAGATCAGCAGTGGTCCTTGCTGCAATATGTGCTGTATGGCACTGGTCCTTTCACAAAAGTGACACATTTAAAGCAATTCCAAAGCATGTAACCGCCTTCTTCATGTAGGAACAGTTATTCTGACACCCTTGAAACATCCATATGATATTGTCTTGTCCAGGCTTGCTGTCAGTTTAAACTAGAACTGCTTTTCCATCATTCATGGACTATCCAAACTCTGTACATGATAGAATGTTTAGCTTGGGAATATGCGCATTCTTATCAATGATGGCATGATAAGCTCGTTTGCGACAATGGAGAAAAGCGTCCTATTTAGGAGGCAGTAGCTTCAGGAGAGTTGACTCGTTGTTCAAGAACTGTTAAGCTCTCAGTTTTCCTAGATCGGAATCCTTAAACTGGCCTGCTTTGGTGCTGTACACATCCATGGTGGGTTCTCGTGTCCGAGTGATAATGTCATATGTTAATGCATCGGCAGGTTTTTTTTACCAGCAATGTCGGTATGTTCTGATTCTGGGCTGTCCTCACCAACATCTCTGAGAGATCAGTGAGACGTCTTGAACCAGGAAATGTGCTTGTGACATCAGTGTCATTAATATGAATAACTACTCTGTCGACTCTGTTAACTACTCTGTTGTAGAATGTGTGAAGTAAGACCCTTATAACAGCCTCTTTATGCCTGTTGTCTAGATTCAAGGGTAGGAACCTCCATAGCAGACCCCACTGTGAGAACAACACTATTTTATTTATTCTTTGAATCCACCACCAATGTACAGATGGCTTTGACCAAGCTAAGGTTCAAGCTGTCCATAATCACCTTTCACAGGGGAAGCTCAAAAGGTTTGTTTTGGTAGCTTGATATCGTGAAAAACTCCTGTGGATCAGCAGCATGCGCATTTCCCACTGACTTCATAGACTTTGGCTCATTTGGATAGGGCACACCTCTGTTCCTGTTCAGCAGACTTCAGGCTGGCCTAACTGTATCTGTAACTACAAAAGTGTATGATATCAGTACCGAAAGCAAATTCTTCCAGCAACAGATTTGTGTGCCATTCAGTGACTGCTTCAAATGCTTCACCTTTATGAGATGGCCAGTGACATATGCTGCACATTGCATCAACAACCACTGTTCTTTGACAGTTCGGTTATCATTGACCTTGACTACAACCTCTTGATCCCTGATGACACGATTCAGACTAGTGTGGGCTGGATGAATGGAGATGCAGCATAGAGGGAGCATACACTTGAACTTTGTCTGTAGAGATGGCTGCATTTAGTGGGTTTTTGTAGATGCTTTCTTTTTAAGTTTCGCTTCTTGTGGACTTCCAGGAGCTAGTCCGTGAAGTTGTCCAACTAGGTTGTATTTCTAGAAGGTCCTATGAGTCATTTATGGGGCCCAACCTTTAACATGAGCCAACTATGTTCATGTCTAATATACCTCATTTGCAAGCTTCACGATGTATCTCCTTTAGACCTAGAATGAGACTCGCCCTCAAACGTGTCATGTAAGCCTACAGACACACTTCGTCCAAACTGGGTGGGTAGACCTTGATTATAATTATTTTTGGAGTCCAATGATGAAAGGCTGGTCTTTTGAACACCCTCTTCCCTCCTCCCGTGTATCTCATTAAAAGGATAAGCTTAATATGTGATTTTGTGGATATATTTTGTATCATTTGATATAGTAATTTAACCACATCTAAACAAATTATAGCATTAGCAACTCATATTCTTATGTATTTCATTGTTTTATTGCTTATGTTTTGTATTGTTTATTAATTTACATACTTCATTTCATTATATATAATGCTCTTAATAGTTATCTAAAATGCGAATTACATTTATAAAGATCGAAATATAGCCTATTTTTCATTTTAAAGAATTTAGTTGCCTTTTATACATATGTGCTGTATACGAATTTCACGTCCGTATGTGATGTATCACGTTGTAACGACGTGTGACACAGTAACCAAAGATGCAATACGCTCAAACTTGGTATCAAATGTTGCGCAGGACTCTAGGGAAGACCTCCATGAAAAGACAAGCTGGAATCAGCAGTGCATTGTGGTGTAATTGTGCAAGATATGTGACTGGGTATTCATGACCCCTAAGGCTGAAACACACTATTTAGCTGCATAATTGGTGAATATCTTAAAACCCAACCTGTGGACTTCCAGTAGCTAGTTCGCGAGGTTGTCCACCTAGGTTGTGATCCCAAAAGGTCCTAGACGCCATTTCTGGTGGCCAACCTTTTACAACAGGCAAAAGCTGAAAAACCCCTTTTGCCCCATGGGTACGTAGATACAAATTTAAATAAACGATTATAAATACACTTTTCAAATATTTTAGAAAAAACAGGCAAGACAGAAATTGGACGATAGTTGGATAATATTTCAGAAGCACCATTTTTAAAAATAGGACTAACTCTTGCTATTTTCATTTTTTCAGGGAAAATACCCATTTGAATACATTGATTAAATATTGCACATAATGGTTCACATATGTAATAAATCACCTTTTTTATAACTCGTATATCTATTTCATCATACCCTGGAATTTCTATCAATTCATTGGGTAAAATAACCTAAAAAAAAGGCAGATTGATGGCCTCGGTCTCGAAAAGTGTGAAGAACCCTTGTCTCGGCCTCGAAAATGCAGAAAAGCTTTGGTCTTGACCTCGAAAATTCGAACCAGTCCTGGTCTCGGCATTGACATTTTTTCTAGCCCTCGAAAAATTGGAGCGGTCCTGGTCTTGGGCTTCGAAAATTGTTAACGACTACCCCCCCCCCCCCCCCCCCCCCCCCCACCCCCCGCTGACAGGATTGTATAAACCACTGGGTCCTGGTCTAGGCTTCTAAAATTTGACTTAAATTTGGCCCAGTCTTGGTCTCGAAAATGTTTGGACCGATCTTGATCTCGGTCTCGAAGAATTTTGGACCGGTCCTAGTCTCGGCTTCGAAAATGTTCTACGACTACCCCCCCCCCCCCCCCCCCCCCCGCTGACAACATTTTTCCTGGCGAAATAACTCCCCCCCCCCCCCCCCCCCTTGAAAAAATCCTGGGTACGCCACTGCTACTACTACTACTATTACTACTACTACTACTACTACTACTACTACTACTACTACTACTACTACTACTACTACTACTACTACTGCTACTACTACTGCTACTAATACTACTACTACTTCTACCACTACTTATACTACTTATACTACTACTACTACTACTACCACTACTTCTTCTACTACTAATACTACTACCAATACATGTCAACATTCTGAGCCTAGCATTTCACCTATACAAAGCGCACCATACAGGCGCCCTGTTCAATGTCAATCTATAGCGACACCTCATGAGGTGAAATCGGTTACAAAAATCGGGAAAAAAAGGATAGGAAAAGGGAATATATATGTGCCTTATCTATCTCATTCTCTCATCACATGATCAGCTGCAATATTCCAGGATCACGGAAAGGGAGAGACAAATAAATGAATTTCACTTTTCCTTCCCCCTCCCTTTTGCCCCTTCATGTACATTTACATATAAACTCAAATATTCCAACAAATTGATATAATTTTAGAGTAGCAATACTCTATAGTGTTATTTATAATAATTTGTAATTAAAGTCCAACATGTAGTACATGTTTAAATCATTATTTTTAAAAAATCCACACAAAGTGATTCCCATTCTCTGCCCAAAGCAATAACATCATTACATAATTCCTCTATCATATCATAAAAAGCATGTTATCATTTAAAAAGAGCCGTTATAACACAAGAGGGCGCTCTCTAAAAACCATTGGTTTTAACCATTTAAAAAATAAAAGTTGTGCATGTGATGTTTTGTTGAAAATATGATTAAATATAAAGATTGCGCTATTGTTCGGAGTCTTTTTAAACTAGTATATTCAATGTTCTAAACAAAATGTATTTTAATAAAATGTCAATATGTAAAAAACAATACAAACGGCGGCCATTCTGAATACAAAATGGCACCCATTATGAATTACAGTACATAGGGTTTGTGTAGATACATGCCTAGTTAGTACATGTATTACGTATTTGGCTTTCTAAGAATGATTGGAATGAGGTTGGGATAGAATTTGTCAATCTGTACACATCAATAAATATTATAACCACCATTTTTACAAAATGCCCGCCATTCATTATTATTATCATATGGGTATAACTGCATAAACATGACAGAAAAGTAGAATTTTAAATTATTTATCACCCGTGAGCAAGTCAGGTCGTGGATTCATGACTTGTCCCCAAATATGGCCACCTTGGAAGACAGCAAAGCCTTGGAAGACAGCACAAACTGCTATAATGCTGCTTGTGTGATTGGGATGCGGTGAACAGAGTACTTCTTCAGGAAAAGCTTTTTTTTACGCCAATGTTTTGAACATTAAATAAACTAGTATTGACAAAATCAGAACAAGAATAACGCAAATATTCAACAAAATTGTATTTATTCCAATATTTAACGGCGGCCATTTTGAAAAAAAGGCCGCCATATTGATTGATTTGGTCTAATTTATATTCTTGTATTACGGTCTAATGTTTTTAGCACTTGAATGAACTCGTTTAGGAAAAATAGGACGAATAATGATGCATTTACATAACCCTCTATCACTACATTAGTCAATGGCGGCCATTTTGAAAAAAGGCCGCCATGGCCTTCCTAGGTAAATTCCCTGAGGGCTCAATATCCAAATTTGCTTAGAATATATTTATCTACATTTGTGCCAAAGTTCATGCTTTTAGACAAAAGTGAACAATTGTTCAGCTATCAATGACGCTGGACTAAATAGGTTATGGAGACTGCCCATTTAATAAGTTGATGAAGGATTGCGTTGTTGCTGTGAACGGCTTGGTTTCCACTGCTACCGTGACCCGATGACATGACTTATATCATGATGTGGGCTGGATAAACTGATGAGTGGAGGTGCAGCATATACTTCAACTCTGTGGAGATGGCTGCAGTGAGTGTTTTGTGTAGACGCTTTTTAGTTTCCGCTTTACGTGGACTTCCAGCAGCTAATCCGCGAAGGCAGAAGCCACTTCTGGGGCAAATCAATAACAACAATACCCCCTTGCAAGCTTCACAATGTAACTCTTTTAAGAACTAGTAAGGGAATCTGTTTAAAACTTGTCATGTAAGCCTTCAGACACACCTTGTCCATATTGGGTGGGCAATCCTTGATAATAATTATTTCATTTATTTATTCAACCATTATAAAAACAACAAAAATATACAAGTCGGTTGAAAGTAATCGATATACAAAATATCAAAACAAAATAATGGTTAGGACCCCTGAGAAGCAGTAGATGCTTATAATCGGGGCCCTACACAACAAAACACAAAATACTAACAAAGTCATAGAGTCATGAACAAGAAATAACAACAAGAGTACAGCACCTTGCTATTATTACACACATCATGCACTCACATATCAACACACACACCCGCCCACTTATACTTTACAGATCATGCGTACAGAAAGACTAAAGAGAAAGAACAAGGGATACAAAAGATAAAGGGACAGGGAAGAAAGAGAGAGAGAGATTCTACTCAACCATGGTAGACCGGCAGCTCAGAGGTCTTTTGTGCATCGAAAAGCGTACTGATTGTTGAACATATGAATATTTAGAGGAGAATGTAACAAAACCAAAAATATGAGTCTCCTGGGCTGTACCCGGTGGTAAAGGGGTCCTTTGCGCCTCCAAAGTTTGGCCCCTGGGGTTTGTGCGATGCTTCTATTTTGTTGCGAAGTACCGTGTGTAATATCGGTACCTGCGGGGTAAGCGAGACTATTACAAAAGGATCAGTGGTCCGTATCAGGCCTTCTTCGTGAAATGTTACGTTGGCCGTTTTAATAGACGAAATACACGTCGATGAATTGGGGATTATACCTAAAACCTCTTGCAACTTAACAAATATGTCTTACAGATTACAGAATACATATTAGATACAAATGTCATCTGTTAAATTACCCTGCAGATGCCTCTGAATATTGGAAGTCGACTCGCAAAAGTTATGTTTTAAAAAGCGGAGCTTCCACATTTCCCTACGTCATTACGTAGAGTGAAAAACAAAATCGCTGCACAAAGTCAGACAAAGGGCAATTATACGTGTGTGTTGGCATCCAAGCTGCATGTAGAGGTCAATACTGTGTATATTCACAGTTGCGTTTTGCGCATGTGCAATACTACGGTCAAGTGAGAAAGACGTGTATTCATCGAATTGAAAGGACTGAATTGTTACTTGTTACATCGATTAGAAATTCCTTGATGCGATGGCTGTAAAATTGTTCTCATGAAAGAGAACAAAAGATTTCCCATGACAACCATCTGCCACTCTGAACATGACTGCACAGAGTAAAGGCTCTAAAGTATATCTATTGCCGTGGTAAAAGGGTTAAAATGTCCCCAAAAATATTATTGGCTCAGTCCCTTCTCTGGTATTTGTTCAACCGGTAGGCAAAATTTCCAGTTAAAATGTTTAGTGGAAAGGTGAAAATTAAGGAGAGTTTTGAAGTATGTTTTTCGCGGGATTAAAAAGTTTGCTTTCTAAAATTCTTTGCCCCTAAAAGCGATCGATATTAAGCTCCGCCTCTTAACAACCCCTTTGTGCGGTACGCACCGATCTCTATAGAAATGTTTTTTCTATAGAGATCGGTGGCTGGACGGGGTACGCGTTCTGTGAGGTGCGCCCCGTAGCAGCTTTATTTTTCAAAAGGACTGCACGCGCGATATATCGCGGTATGGTTACATCAAAGGAATGGCTGCACTGCCTGTATTGATAAGTCGAACAATAACGAGTGCATGTCCAGGGGGCGGACCCCTTTTGTTAAATAAAAGTGCTCGCTATTGTATCCTGTGCGCGGTTTGTACTTGAGGCCGAGTTTATCATTCCAAAATCACTTTTCTCTACAAAGCATGAATTATATTCTGTGTAAGTCATACTGTTTTACTGATATGCAAGTTTTCAAGAAAATTGGATAAAGGTTGCTACGACATTCTATTCATGCAACCGGTTAAAAATGACCCTTAGAAAAACGTCAATAACTCTGCGTTGCAGAATCATTATGAGACGAACGTGATATCGTATCAAAGCTTAGATAATGCTGATTCGAACTAGCTAAAAATCCAGAACATTATTTATCCGACTTTAGGTTCTTCTCATTGTGACGGGTCACATATATAGATTTAAATCGGGTCAGTGTAGAACAAGATCGAAGATCATCGTTCAAAGAATTCCATTGATTGACTCCAATGAATCGTAAAGACTGAGAGACTACAGTTGACCGAGAGAAAGGTGTGTGTAACAATTGACTTTGACGCGTGGGATACGTATGAACTAATGCATTCTTTTGGAACATGTCATTAAATAGTGGGGGAACAATTCCTTTGTGAAATTTAAACATAAAGATCAAAGTATTAAATTTTATCAACTCAAAAATAGGGATAATTTTTAATTTAACAAAGAGAGGTGCGCTTGGGCAAACAAAATTACTGTCTCTAATTAATCGGAGAGCTCGTTTCTGCAATATATTGAGTTTAAGCAATTTAGATGTATATGTATTACCCCAAATCATATTGCAATAGTTCAAATGAGGAAAAACAATCGTATAATATATGGTACACAAAATATGTTTGGGCAAGAAATTCTTAAGTTTAGATAGAACACCAATACTTCTTGACAATTTAGAAGATACATGATCAATATGAAGTTTCCAATCGAGCATCTCTTCAATAATTATTCCTAGAAAATTAACATTAGTTTTTCTTTCAATTACATTATTTTCAATTTTAATCGGGCTATTATTACATGGAGCCTTTTTACCTCTAGAATGAAAAATAATATATTTAGTTTTATCATAATTTAAAAGTAACTTATTGCATTTATACCAATCATTTGATTAGATTAATTCATCATTAATAACTGAAATCATATGAGATGCATTAGAGTGAGAACAGGCAACAACTGTATCATCTGCAAATAATGAAAACTTTAACAAGTTAGATGAGTGAACTATATCATTTACATACAATAAAAACAAGAGGGGTCCAAGGATTGAGCCTTGTGGTATACCAATTTTTACTTCCATCTTATTGGATTCGACACCATCGACCACCACATATTGTTTTCTATTGGATAAATAATTTTCAAACCATTGCAGGGATAAACCACGTATGCCATAGCAATGTATTTTTTGTAAAAGAATATGATGATCGATGGTGTCAAATGCTTTGGAAAGATCCATAAAAACTCCTCCACAACAAAATTTTCCTTCATCACTTTCACGCAATACGTAATCAGTAAGATGTTATATACTCGTGGAGGTACTATGATTTTTACGAAAACCAAATTGCTCTGAAATTAAACATTCATATTTCAACAAAAAATTATATAATCTTGTATGCATTATTTTTTCTAATAACTTTGCAAAAATCGAAATCAAAGCAATAGGTCTATAATTTTCACTATTTTCCTTATCATTTTTCTTATATATAGGTACAATTTCGGCAATTTCAAATTGTCGGGTACAACACCACTTGATAGCGACTTATTGAAAATATTAGATAACGGTTCAGCAATACATAAAATACAATTGTTAACAATCTTGCGCGAAATACCGTCAGGACCACATGCTTTGTTTGATTTTAATATAGATGATGCTTCAATAATTTCTTGATTGGATATTGGCTGCATATAAAAAGTATTTGGGTTATTCTGAGGGAGATATTCATAAAAAGAATGTGTTGATGGATGAATCAGGTTTGCAAATGTATCACCAATATTAACAAAGAATTAATTAAATTGTTGAGCAATTTCTTGTCTTGAGTTTAACCTAACATTTTCATAGAACATATTTTGAGGAAAACCATTTACTTTCTTATTTCCTAATATCATATTAATTTGTCTCCAAGTTTTATTCAAATCTCCTTGAATCTTATTAAATAAATAATCATAATATTTCTTTTTAGACATACGTATAACACTTGTTAATTTATTCTTATAATTGACACATTTTTCTTATGATTTACAATAGGTCTTTTAATACATGTACTTATTTCATATAATCTATGTTTACGTTTGACTGAAGTAAGGATGCCTGTGGTAATCCAAGGTTTCTGAAATCCATTTTTATATTTCTGGTTACACGATCGAAAAGGAAAACATTCATCATATATCAAATAAAGCTTCTCTAAAAACAATTCATAACAATTATTTGCATGTTTACTTTTATACACATCTGTCCAATAGTCATTGATTATTTTTTCTTTTAACATTGTTATTCTTGAATCATTAATCAATCGAGTTCTTACTTGTTTTTTAACAGGTATATTATACAATGACACATCTTTAAATATACTAAATATGGGAAAGTGATCGGAGACATCGCTATAAATAATTCCAGTGTATTTTTGATATTTAATCATATTTGTAAATATATTATCAATTAATGAGGCCGTATTTTCTGTAATTCGGGTCGGTTTAGTGATCAATGGATACATATACAAAAAAAAACATAAAATCTAAAAAATCGTTTGTTTTATTATGTACCCCATAATTCAAAATATTTATATTAAAATCGCCCATGATGCAGATGTTTTTATTTTCACTTTCCAATATTTGTAAAATATCTTGCATTTTTTCATTAAAGCAAGTAATATAGTGTCAGGTGGTCGGTAAATACAACCTATTATCACATTTTTATTTTTTGCATAACATCCACAAATATCATTTCATAATTATCAATTAACAAGTTAAATCATCACGAATTTTAAAATCCAAATTATTCTTAATATACAAAGCAACTCAGCCACCAATTCTAATCGGTCAACATTTATGCACTAAACAATAATTACCAATGCTGTACATGTCACAATTTGTGGAAGAATTAAACCAGGTTTCAGGTATAGCAATTGCACTAAAATCATAATCTAACGAAGATAATAAAACCTGCAACTCATCAAAAATTTTCTTCAAACTTCTTAAAGTTAAATGTAAAAATGATAATTTTGATTTTTGATTTTTTAATTTTGTATTAAAATCCTCAGAAAATGTATATTTACAATTATTTACTAAATGAACATCTGATTCATCATCTAATAACGTGTGTTCAAAAACATTTAAATCAGGAATATAATTTACATTAAAGGGAGAGATCCACTTTTGCAAGCCAAAATTCAAAAGTTGCGAGGTTATTGTCTTATATGAAAGGAAATGTCATTTAATAGCATGCCTGAAAAAATTAGAGCTTGAAATCTCTTTTTCGTGGAGTTATAGACCTAAAACAGAATAAACTGAGGGACGTCGGTTAATTAGGTACATACGTATTTTCGGCCGGTGAGTAAGTTCGTACATAGATTTCACGGAGTGCCAGATCGGTATGCATGACCCCTACGTGACCCGCGCATAAGTACTAATGTGTGAGCGTTTACCAAGCAAAATACCCAAACATCGCTTAAACTGACTACATGTAATTATATATTCTTTCTTTTTGAGATCTTTTTCCGTGACATACGTTAACAAATGTCGGCTTCACAATACCTTTACGAGAATTAGTACTATATTGTTGTAATATTATGCTAAATCAGTTGAAATCCTTTATTGACCGATATATAGTTTAAATGGAGGGACGCATTCGTTTTTCATTCGTAGAATCCAAATTAGAGGGCTGTTTGCTCTGATTTTTTTTTTGCGTGTTGCATTGATCCCCATTCGTCAACTGAAAGCTGTTCAGACGTTTTGTAAAAGTGGACCTGTCCCTTTAAGTGGATTGACCTTTAAATTAAGTAATCTATCTACATCAACATGTTGATCAAAACGAAATAAAAATCATACATAGTGAGCTTAAATTCATTATCGTCAGTGACATAAGTAAATGGAAAAGATTGAGACATACAGTCAATACATAGCCATGATTGAGAGGAAGAAAGGTGAAAAGAAAAACCACACTGAACACACACACTCATTCACACCGTTATGTTGTACAATACGTTTGAAAAAGTTTGAATGTCAACAAGTTTCTTTCGTTTTCTTTGATCTCGTTTAGCTGTTTGGAAGGTCATTTTCTCCGCGGACCCCTCTGGTTATGAATCTTCCCCCAGTAGCCGGTATCAGTGCTATCACCCTCCCATCAGATGTCCAAGCTTCCTTCACCGCGGGGTTTGCTCTCGTTTTCGCGGGTAAATCTTGGTTCTTTCTCGTCAAATGCTCATGGATGGACATTCGCGAGCCCTTCAAAAACTTCCCGTTTTTGATCACTTGTTGCCTGTTCTGGTACGACACGAATTTGACCAAGAGTGGTCGAGGTGCTGCCGATGCCGATTTGCTTTGACGATCTATCTCCTCTCTTCGTCCGTTCCTCGTCTGAACGCGATCGCTAGATGGCGCCCCTCTCGAAGCGGAGTTAGCGTCGTTGCCATGGTTACGACGCTGGAGTCGATGCGATCGGTCTATGGTGGCTGGGTCTAGGTTGATGTGTAGCTTCTCACGGGCGATCGAGCACACTAGTTGAGTGGTGTCCTCATCCTTTGTCTCAGGTACCCCAAAGAAGAAAAGACAATTTCGTTTTTAGTATTGCTCCTGGTTGTTTGCCTCGTTTTTCCAAACGAAGAATTCGGTTTTGATGCTCCTCAATGAGGCCGTTCAATTTCTGGACCTCTTTTGTCTGTGATTGCTGTGCTGTTTCCAGGTCCATTATCTTGCTTTCCTGCTTTTCAAGTTGATCAATGAGTTCGGCGAATTGTTCCCTTGCTGCTTCTTTGACTGCTATTTTAACAGATTCAGCGAACCGTTCACTTGACAGTACTTTGTCTACAGCTCTGTCAACTGCTTCGTCAATAGAATATGTGGACTCCATTTTCAATGTATAGTTGTATGGATATTACTGAATTTTATGAATAGATGTTCAAAATCAATATTCTTAAACCGTCATAAAATATGTTCACCTTCAAGTATACACAAAATGTAGAAATAACCAATTATTGTGAATCATCATTCATGTAAATACATAGTCCCGAGTGTGACTAAGTTGTATTTGTAATTTCAATCTTTACATGAAAGGTTCAAAAATGTTTTTAGCTTCAAATTTTCAGGCTTGTATATTGAAGATTCATACTGTTCGATTAAAATGATTACAATCAGTTAGTAGGATCCGCGGTCCATACACATCAATGCATCGTACACCCACCGAAATGTACATATGGGTCTCACGTTGGCTTAAAGGTAAAGGCCAGTTTTGTAAACGCCCCCCTCTCAAAAAAGTGAAATGGAAGCTCTTATTACCAATAATGTGAAAGAATATAATTGTACTAATATAGGATTATACAAATTTGGCCAAGAAACCGCCTACTAATTGATATATTTTGCAAAATTATAACTTGATCTGCTGCAGATAGAGATCGCCAACTCCGGAATCGCCCATACGCTACGTACAATGACCACGTGCGAGTACACGAGGTGTTCGTTTTTACGGGCTTGTCCCCAGCTTGTCGATATCTCCCCCAGCGCTAGCGGCGTGGACAGGTCCGAACTAGCGGTGGATTTATAAATTTCACAGGCGGATATTGGATTTCTTCCGATATTTCTGTATTTTAACGATGCTTAGGTTCCAATTTTAACACACAAGCCCTATTTCAATACTTATTCAACAATAATGATCAATATAGATGTATTCGGCTTCTTTCCCAAAACTGGAATTCATCTTTAAGTGTCTCGTTTTTAGTCCAGAGTTTGGCCTTTATGACTGCCATAAATCCAATGATCAATATTTCACTTTGAATGCACAATCGTTCGTAGTTGATGGCAAGGATACATATATCCAAATTATGTTTGGAGTCCATTAACCAATGAGCTAGGGTTGGTCCTCTGGCACCCCCCCCCCCCCCCCCCCCAGAACACACACACACACCTTCTCCTGTATTAAATTTAAGGGATGAAAGATTAATACTTAATGTTTTGGATGGATTTCGTATAATTTCATCGCAATTAAACACATATAAACCAATCATGACATAAATAACTCATGTTCTTATGGATTTGTTTGTGTTTTATTGATTATGTTTTGTATTGTTTATTAACTTAAATAGTTGGCGTCATTGTATAATGCTCTTCATAGGCATTTTAAATGCAATTCAAATTTGTAAAGATCTTAATAAAGCTTATTTGTCATTCTCAAGCATTTAGTTGCCTTTTATACATAAGCGCTGTATACGAATTGTTACGTCCGTGTATGCCACATCACGGTGTTACGTCGTGTGACACAATAACAGAAAATGCAATATGCTCAAATTTTGTATCATACGATGCGCAGGACTCCAAGGAAGACCTTCATGAAACAACAAGCTTGTATCACCATGCATTGTGGTGTAATTGCGCAGAATGTGTGACTGTGTCTTCATGACCCCTAAGGCTGATACCCACTATTTAGCTGCATTAGAGGTGATTTTCTTAAAACACGTCACGTGGACTTGCAGTAGAATATTGGTGAGGTAGTCCACCTAGGTTGTCTTCCTGGAAGGTCCTATAAACCATTTCTGGTGGCCAACCTTTTACAGCAGCCCATGTCTGAAATCCTAAACACAAATGGTAGTTTGCCCCCTGGGTACATCTTATTTTCGGCCCAAACTGTCACACATTTTGGAAAATCATGTAATTTCCACACAAAACCATCAAAAACGTACAATTTTCGGGCTTCTTCCTTTTTTTGGGGGGGGGGGGGGGGGGGGGGGGGGGGGGGTCTTTTCATGTGGAAAGTCGGGAAGGAAAATTATTCGGGAAAATTCAAAAAAGTGTTGCTTCTCCTGATACAGGCTCAACGCCACGGCATGGGATATATTCAGATCTCCATCGTCTTCGTCCTCCAGCCCGCCATCTTGTTCGTGGTTTCGCCCGTCGTTGGAAAGCTTGTAAGTTACTTAAAGTGAGGCCTGTAAAAGTGTCTAACTCCACGAAAATTACTTGGAGCTTCCTCGTTTCTCTTCTACCGTGTTATTTAGCTTATGGTAAGAGAAGAATAAAATAGGGTTAGATTTTTTCAAATGCCCCTTTAGTGTGAAGATATCTATCATTCAGCTCAAAAGCGTTAACAAACGGTCATAAACCTCATAAACGTCCGTTGTAAAAGCTAACGTATATTTTCACTTTATTAACCAGGAAAGCAGTGTTCTTTTTTAATGAAACTTTCACACATCATTCGAACATATCTCACAATGATTTTGGTACAGGATGTTCGCACAACCGTAACGATGCTTTGTTCAACACGTAAGCAATTGCTTAGGCAGTGTAAGCAAAAGGTTTCAGCACAAGCAAAAGCTTATGCATACGAAATTAAGCAATTGCTTGAACTTGATCTTTTGCTTGACAAGCTCTTGCTTGTGCTTGAAGCAATTGCTTATAAGCAATTGCTACGTTTTATGCATACGGCCCAATGTGTTCTCAGTACGAGTCCTGAGGCGAGTAGCGCCGAATGCGGCTGCCTCGGCACTTCGCGCTGACGCAGCTAGTGACTATAATAATTGTAATAATCACTATTTTTTTAACCACTCTCAACCGCTTTGAGTGACCACTGTGGAATACCATGTTTTACTACGGTACCGCATGAAACGTCATCTGAGCGCATCTGAGCGTGCACTAAACAAAGCGGGTTATGTTACAGCTGTTGTTACTTAACCCGGCATCAGCCAGTGTTCAGCCAAAACAGATGATAAAGGTTTCAAATTATTTCCATATTAATGATACCCAAGAGGAAATATATGACTGTAAGTGACTGGAATTATGCACTTATCAGTAACACTAACAGTAAGCGAAAATATCAGCGTATGGCTCCCATTTTATATCAATGTTGTGAAATATAAGCTGAATCTAAATTTTAAATCTATGAATGATGCATTCAGTATAAAAAATAAATATTCGGCACACTTAATTGGATATATTTGATGATACAATACACTTTCCTTTTATTCTTTTCTTTTTTTCTTTACGGGGGGGGGGGGGGGGAGGGGGGGTGGGTGAGGGGTCACTCCCAACATGACTGGCTACGCACCCGTGTCCAAAAAAGCGTCAAAGAGGTATCATTTCCCGCTATTCGGAGTCGTCGACGTTTTCCTTCAAAAAGGGGAGTTTTCATGGACTGATCGCACTAAAACCTAAAAAGGGGTACCTTTTCAGGTTCACAGGTTTGGACGTTTATCTACAAAAAGCGTGCCTTTTCAGCTATCGTAGCTCAGTACATGTACTAGGTTTTCGACAATTTTTATTTCTGCGGAGTGGCTGTAATATATGTTTGCATGTGGATACGCCATATAAAGGGTCCATTTTAAACAGGTGCGAAACGCCATTTTTGCCCATTAGGGTCCATCTTTAAAAAGGTGCGAAACGCCATTTTTGCCCATTAGGGTCCATTTTTTAAAAGTGCGATACGCCATTTTTGCACATTATAGGGTCCATTAAAAAAGAATGTGCGATACGCCATTTGTGCCCATTAGGGTCCATTTCAGAGGTTGATGGACACGGGTGGGTAGCATTTGTGTATGAGTAATGTTCTGAAACAAGCTGATTATGCCCGGAAAAGGGGCGATTTAGCCAAAATACAAGTCATTCTTGGGGAATTGTGATGGGCACTGTCTGGAGAACGCAGTGTGTTCACATTGTGACGTTATTTTTTGTCCGGTATAGGGTTGTAGATTGTAGTAGCAATTCAACGCACACAACATTAATAAATTATATATTATCAATTTTGAACATTTTGTCCTTAATACAATCTAGATTCCGATGTTGGCGGAAAGAAGTTGATGTTGATTGGAATGGTCCTGGAAATTATTGGAAACGTGTTATTTGGGTAAGTAATATTCATGTTATCTTCCTTCACTTATCGCGAATCTGACAACGAAGTAATTATACAGCGCAGGTAAAATAAATAAGTAAAATAAAACGAAACCGGACTGTAATAGCTTATAAATGGAACATTCTAAATATATGTTGATCATAGGCATATCCAGGGGGGGGGGGGGGGCGGAGAGTTCAACACCCCCCCCCCCCCCCCTTGACCGAAACTTTACTGCACATATTGCTTAACCCTAAAAAGGGCCGGGCTATTTGAGATCTTTCTACGGCCGGGGGGGGGGGGGGGACATTATGGCCCCCTTAAGATCTCGGCCGCAAAGCGGCCGATCGCCTTGAAAATTTGCACGCATGATAAGTGAAGTGTATAGAATACAATGGTAATTTAATTTTTTTGAAAAATTCATTATATGATATAATCTTTAGAGCATTTCGAATGATAATACGACAAAAAAAATGTGGAAGAGCCAGGTTCTTCCTTGTGTTTTCTATTGTTTTTATAATTTCTTATGTATTTCTTTGATTTTTTTTACTTAGGGAATTTATTGTTTTTTTGTTGTTTATTTGATTTCTAACTATAATTCAACTCTTTTGAACCCCAAAACAAACATATAAAATGTAAACAAGACTAAATAACCAACTATTTTTACAAAAACTGATATTTCCATATGTTTTGTACACAAATCACGAAATTGAGCAATTTTCGGGCTGACATGCATAGACAAAATGTAACGTGACTTCGTAGCGGTAGGTCCGATTTTCAAAATTTTTGTTTTAAAATATGCGCAATACCCCCCCCCCCCCCCCCCCAAAAAAAAAAAGGTCACCAAGCAGCGGCGCGTCATCTTACCGTGTTTTGGAGCAATCAAACAAATCGCTGAGGGGAGGGGGGGGGGGGGGCATAATGGCCCCCGTCCTTATTTGGGTTAAAAAGAAATGTTTTTAGGCCTGCTTTGAAACCTTCAGTTTGTCAATTTGTCGAGAGGCGTGGATCAACTGAAGAGAAGGCACGATCGCCATACTGCTGGAATCGTGTCCGTGGGACGTGGAGAAGAAGACCTGACGAGCGCAGCCCTGACGAGACTGATTATTTTCCACCAAGGAAGCAACATATTGAGGGGCCAGATCGTGGACAGCCTTGAATGTCAGTAGTAGGACCTTGAACTTGATCATGTACTCAACTGGCAGCCAGTGTAATTCTTCCAGGATTGGTGTGATGTGGTCATACTTTTTCCTTCCTGTGAGTAAGCGACTGTAAGCGACATGACCGTTTTTTTTTTGGTTGACCCCCCCCCCCCACCCCCCCCCCCCCCCCCCCCCCTTTTCAATTTGTAGCTGGTCTCGAAACCACATTTTAGCGGTCTCGACGATCATTACCGATGGTATCGGCCTCGAAAGTGCGAAGAACCCTGGTCTCGGCCTCGGCTTCGAACATTGTGTACGGACACCCCCCCCCCCCCCCCCCCCCCACCCCCCCCCCCCCCCCCCCCCCCCCCCCCCCGCTTGCAGATTTACAACCAATGGCCTCGAAAAAAAGACCTCGGTCTCGAAAGTTTTTTGACCGGTCCTGATCTTGGCCTCGAAAATTTTCTACGACTAACCCATACAAATGAATAATACAGATAAATCATACAAATGACTGTGATCACTTTATATCATTACTTATTATTATTCTACGAACCTGCTATTGTACTGTTTCAGACTCTGTGCCAAACTTGAAGAAAAGTCGTGGTTCATCGTGGGAACTTACGTTTCCCGATCAATCGGTGGGTTCGGTCTACCACTGATTAGTACGGTTGTTTTGACGATCAATGCGGACATCTTCCCGAGGAACCTCGCCCGCAACGCGGTAAGTTTTTTTCCATTAATATTTTGTATAGCTGCCTGATTGCTTTGGCAATTGTTAATTATTGTTTGTTTATTGAATGTGTTTAGAAAATATGTGGTAATATTATTATGCGCTACATGCGAATTGTATTTTTTGTATTGTTATGTATTATCTTCGATGTATACATCCATGTTCGAGTAACTCCATTTGATCATATTTAAGATTAAGATATATGCATTGAACTACGTTATATTATTACAACTGTTTTTGTCTACCTTGTCTACAGGGTCTGATTGAAATGTTTGTCGGTATTGGATACATGGCTGGACCTTTACTTGGTGGCGCCCTATACGAGGTACGCATACTAATGTATATTTCTGAGTTGGGGGGGGGGGGGGGGGGGGGTGGGGTCCTGATGATAGCTATACCATTCAATTGGTGGTCACTTGCTATAGCAAGAGATCGATGTCATTGGACGCCGTTTTCGGACGTTTAACACAATCTGGCCAATGTTGGATGATTTGAAATCGAATATTGTCATTATTAACTATATCTATTCGATTTTGACAGCTTGGAGGGTCATCCTATATCCTGCCTTTTATCGTAGCAGGTGGCATTGATCTACTGACACTGGTATTCACCTTCATCGTGCTTCCTTCAACTGGTGAGTAACCACAGTAACAGATGATTATCTAATACTACTCCTTCCGTTCTATCCTTTATTCTAGTTTTTTTTTCCAAGCCAGACTTGCATGTAGTGACAGTACGTTTTGGGTTTTGTATGGATTCTAAACCTATTTGAGAATCTCTGAGGAAAAAGGTTAACAAGAGGTATTATTGCCAATTTACAACCATCGGTCATTCGGTTTTAATACGGCTTTATCGAGACGACGTTGTCAGTTCATGCTGAACTTTCATCAAAAGTGCTTTCCATATACTAACATAGTATTTGGGATACAACAAACAATACAATAATTTCATATCTTGACTTTCGAGTTCGTGAACCTGGGTTATATACTTAGCGCTGCACCATTATTTAGTTCATGTAGCGGCTATAGCTCACTTCCTTGGCTGTCTTCGTATCGAAGTCGATTGTTAAACCACTCCGAATTCCGTTTTTGGCCCTCGGCCTGACAACCATTATCAAAAAGCGCTTTCTATTGACGCAAATTGTCTTTTCTTGAACAGAGAGTCAAATCAGTGCACCAGGTGCAATGTTTAAACTGCTCCGGATCCCGTTCCTCTGGCCCTTGGCCCTCACGTTCATAACCAACGCTGTCACTCTGGGCTTCATCGAGGCAACGTTGTCAGTTCATGCCGAAACATTCACTACTAACGCCTTGTACATCGGCCTAATCTTTCTGTCGATCAGTGTATCGTACATTGTTTGGTCGGTGTTCTTCGGATGGCTTGCGGATAAGGTAACATATGAAACAATAACAAAGACGATAGAGAGGAGGCAGGGGACGGTGCAGATGGTTTATTTAATATTATATTCCACATACTAAGAATCTTGCTCTACGATTGGTCAAAGTTAATCACGTGATGAAACATAGTTTCGCCCATCATTGATGGGAGAAGAAAACTTCGTTACACTGTGTAGATATCTTGGGCGAAAGTGCGTTTGCATTGACTTGACTGTGGAGCTCGTGTGTACTGTGGCCACTCAAATTCCGTGTACCCCAAATGATGTGGCGTGCATGATAACTCTACGGTATGCGCGCGAATTACAAATTTAATTTTATTCGTTGTGCATACGTAGCACACTGCATGCACTGTACTGAAGCTGCATGCATGCATACGCTATGCACTGTACCATATGATACGTATTGTACATTCGTTTGCTGCTTGTTCTGTTGTTCGACGTAAGATTTGAGCTCTAACGAAGCTGAACTGGACATTTCTTTTGCCTGAGAGTAAAAGTAAAAATACAAAGCGACAACTTAAGTTCAGCCTGAAAGTGTTCCAAGATTATTGCGATGCTGGAAGCATACATTTTGACGAACTGTCTGACCGTGGACTTGTTCTTGAAATCGCTAGACCAAGTGTTGGGGAGACTCTATTTTCGTGATTGTTGACTTTGAACTGTTTTGAGGGGAGTTTACATTTCGCTTTTTAACTTTTGGAATTTTTAAAGAGTTACAGTTAACTTTTGAACTGTTATAAAATAATGGAATTGTCATGGAGTTACCCTGTTACCGAAATTGGAATAACATTGACATTAATAGTAAATATATAATCCATTGCGGATATAGTATCGGAAATAATATCGCTAATGATATTCGTTTGTCTCGCAATGTCAAACTAGGAATCTAAACGATCACGACGTTTCGTATGCTACTGCAATACTTTGTCAAATCGCTCATGCGAGATTGTGATGTTGGGAGCCACGGTAGAGCATAAAAAGCCGAGTGTCTACATTCGATATTATCATTTGACAAAGTATTGCAGTAGCATACGAAACGTCGTGATCGTTTAGATTCCTAGTTTGACATTGCGAGACAAACGAATATCATTAGCGATATTATTTCCGAACATTGACATTGTTGGTAAGTAGATCAAACCTAGTAACAGTAGTCTTAGACTAGGCCTGCTTAGACTAGATCTAGAAGTTCGATGTCGAATATAAAGCAAATAATCACCTTTTGGTTTCGGGCGATGGCAAACTATCACTTCCTCGGCGATCTGAATGTATACGCTATCTTTCCTCAGCTTCGCTTCGGAAAGATAGCTACATCCAGCTCGCCTCGGAAGTGATAGATTGTCCCATCACCTTCACCAACGGTAATTATTTGCTTAATATTACATGTATATCTCCTACCTCATATGGAGGTTTAAATCCTGGGATCACGGGATAACTGAGTTAATCTCGCATAAATTTGTACGCACTATGAGCCACGTTTATTTATGCGATAATAGGATAGGACTCAGAGCCCAAGTGTTTACTGTATACAGTATTATCTGCGCGCATGTTTCATTTGTTTCATTTGCCAAACGGAAGCACTTGCTATAACATCCACAGGCTATACAAACTTAAAACAAATAAATAATGCGCCGCAACAATGTTACGTAATTGTCATTTTCACTATTTATCATGATGATTGTATTATAATGATTATCATTATAATTGTTTTAATTTAAATTTGTCAAAATTGTTTCTATACAGGGGCTTGCACGACAGTGTGTAATATTTGGATTGTTGGTTAACGGCGTCGCGCTTTTTCTTCTTGGACCGTCACCTATTCTTGAAATAAAAGGGTAAGTTAGCAAAGCTATGTGTGAAATAACATTAGTATTACATACATTTTATACAGCTGTAATTATCAGGAGGGAACTCTTTTCACTTTTGCATTTTCATGATTAGCCTGCACAAAATTATAGGCTACGTGATGTGGCACAATTCACAGAGCGCGCGACCTTAAATCGTGACGTCACGACGGGTCAAAACCAAACTATATAGCTGACTCGTTTGTCCTTCAGAAAGCTGTGCCACTTTTTCAATTAATTGTTTTCTAACCAGGAGTAATGAGCATTTGATATAATGATGGGAGAGCAGAAGATACACTCTATGGTCACATTGGTTGAAATGCTCCCCAATCGGTTGAGAGAGCGCACATTAAGTGAGGACTTGATTTGTTGATTGTGGGTTAACCTGACTGCAATAATAGTGTATGTACGTATAATCCTCTGTAATAAATAGCAGAGTAACATAAATGAAGTCGTTACCTTTGGTAAACAAACTAATTAACCCTATGAAGCCCAATCTATTTGGCGTTCCTAGGCGTTCCTAGCCCCCCCCCCCCCCCCCCTCTCCAATTAATTTAGTATTGGATCAACCACTTTTACAATTGGCCCACATGTCAGGCAGGTCAGGCTTTACTAGCTCAAATCATAAACATTTCGTAAGGTCACTATTATGAGGGCGTTATTCATTATATGATCACAGAAATACAATCTATAAATACTAGATCGTGATAACAAACATAGACAATACTGTGAATTTCTTACATTATCGATTATTGAGCTGTTTTCTTCAGATGGACTGATATCATAAGCGTGTAAACATATGCTAAGCTGGACTAAATGGAAAAGAAATACCACTAACCAGTACAAACCATTCCATCCCAGTGGAATTTGACTAGCACACCGATTGTTCTCATGCACCACTAGAAATAAACCCTACTGTTTCTCCTATGAGTAACATTCCAATGACATTGTTTAACAATTAAGTGACCAGCTATATTATGTCCTCTGACTAAAGGGACAGTATATAACTAGATACATGTTTAAGCATGCCATTGGAATGTCAAGCATCCAATTGTATGGATGTCTAATGACGAAACAATCAGAAGGCATGCATGACAACCATCAATGTGATTGTTAAATTCCCTTTGTCTGAACTGGTTTAACTGGTTACTGGGAATTTTTTAATCTAGCCTATACCGGCCATTACATCCACAAAGGCATTGGGGAGGTAACCTTCACGTAATAAGGGGAGGGCCAAAGTCGAAAAAAATGACTTTAGGTTGCCAGATCTCCACAACAAGTTTAAACCGATTTTAATTGCAAGTATTTTTAATGAGACAACATAATTCAGAGGTCTACCTCAAAAAATTTGTTGCGAACACCTCCAAATCCAAGATGGCGTCCAAAAAAGCAGCAGTTTTGTATTGCTATAGATAATTGGCGAGATTTCCCAAACGACATCTCATTTCAACATTATTCTGCAGATTAAAGACAATAACATTTCCTATAATCTGATACCAAACACCGTGTTCAGGATATGTAACACCGTCATTTTGAGCCCCAAACTCAAATTTTAGGCATTTTCCCCCCAAAATATGAAATTATAGATTTACATAATTACGCATAAATCAATTATTGTATTAGCAGTTGAATTAATACTTTCAGAAAACTGTCCAATTATATCAACAATACTCTCTACAAATTTCAAGTGTGTACCGTATCTGAACAAAAAGTTATAGTTCTTGGAAGTCAGCATTTGATATCGACAAAACGGGTAGTTTTGCATGAATTATCATGCTATACAGGGTGTCTCAAAAATGTGTAATCTTAATTATAGGATTTGTATTTAAAAATTATTGCGTCAATCTCGGGACACCTTCAATTCCAGTTATGAACCAATAAAAAAAAAACATTTCTTGTAATATGATGAATATTCCACCATCATTATGTAGTCCGTGTAGATGTCGTGTCTGTCTTGTATTTGTTTAACTGAATTTATCATAAATCAAGCGCTACAAATTAACTTAATTCCACTCCACATGGAGCATTCCAGTCAGCTGCATACTGACGCGCATGCCATGCATATTGTGAATTCGAATCATACTGGGTGTCAATGATGTGTTTAAAACATTGTCAAGATCATGTTCATTATCTTGAATAATTAGTGTCTTACTGAAGTACACAATATGTGGGACATATGTAATATGTGCAGAGCGTATCTAGATTCGAACACCATCTTGATCGCAAGGTATGCACCCTTCATGCCCTTCATATCTTATTACATGTACCTGGAGACCTTAAATATGGAAAATACTGCTGAAAACTGCTTGTCTACTAAAAAATCGCCAATGTGGTAAAATGAGAGTCGTATACAGCCTAGCTTTCGATCCTAGCAGAATCTTCGTCAGGGCAAAAATGACAGTTACTACAGCAAAAACACAGAATATATACCAACATAAACACATGTATGGAAGGGGGGCTGGAAAGAGGAAAGGAGGCGGAGACACAAAACAATGAAAGCAACTGGGAGTGGGTGAGTGTCAGGACTGCTTGACCAATCAGGTCAAATAGGCATGGGAGGGTCCTTAAGTGACTGCAGTCAAAGAAAATGTGATGAGAGTGTAAGGCTTAGAGAAGAATAGAGATAGGGAGGATCAAAGAAATAAATCAAGAAATGGAAAGAGACACGTGAACAAAAGACAGTTGATGAGGTGCACTGGGGCACTGAGAGGGGAGGAACAATAGAGGGGATTATGAGTGTAGGGGATGGGAGCGAGAGGATTAGGACAAAGAAAGTGAAGTGAAGTGTGTTGCAGGATCGGATGAATAGGATAGGCGAGTTCAAAGGAGAGAGTGAAAAGGATGAGGACCCAGTAGGTGATGATATGTAGGGAAGCAACATGGACAAATGAATGGGACAGGGAGTGTAAAAGAGATAGTGAACAAAAGGAAGCCTTTCTTCAAGTATCAAGCCTAAATAGGTAGGTAATCAGAGGGAAGGTGGAACAATATGATCAAAATAGAGGTGGAACTATGCATGATGAGAATGTGGATGTATATGAATAAGCCCATGTCTATGGACAGTGTACCTATAGAGAGAAATTAAATGCAAAAAGTATAACATATTAATAAACTAACATGATTATGTGTATGAATGGTGACAGTGTATATAATGTAATCTCAAAGGAAACTAAAATGAATATATGGGGAAAATAAAATGGGAAATAAGAATATGAATAGTATGTGGAACAAAGTAAAGTATCGATATGGGGGTGAAAACAACAAATGGTGGTGCAGACGATGAAGGGGAGAGATGCAAAGGTTAATCACTGCCTTCTTGGATGTTGAGACCACGGGGATGAATGGTGCAGAGACGTCTTATCCAATACTTCTCTCTGCTGGAGCGGAGTGTGTCCGGGCGGTTACCTAGAGATTCTATTCCCTGTAGAATCATGTCAGAAATGGAGTGATTAGGTAGGTTGAAGTGGTTGCCGACTGGGGCGTCATGTTTCGAGGTGTGGATGGTGGATCTGTGTCCGTAAAAGCGTCTCTTGAGGGTGTTCCTGGTTTCGCCTCCGTACTGCATGCCACAGACTCTGCACGTGATAAGATATACAACATTGGTGGTGGTGCATGTGATGTGGCCCTTGGTATGGTGAGAGATGTTGTTGGAGTGGCTGGTGAAGGTATCATCCTGATGGATATGTACCTGACACACAATGCATCTGTCGGCGGTGCACTTAAAGGTGCCTTGCTGTATGGGAGAGGGGTTGTTATTGGGGGTGGGAAGTTCAGCTCGAACAATGTGGTTATTGAGGTTGCGAGGGCGTCTGTAGGATGGGGGCATCAGGGACAGCCTGTTGGAGGCGATCAGAAGTGTGAAGAATGTGGTGATTGTTAGTCAATATGCGACGGAGGGGAGGTAAGTTGGGATGAAAGGTGGTCACTAGGGGTGTGACAACAGTGGTGCTCTGGTTGGGAGTTTTCTTCTTCAGAACCTCGGATCTGGGGAGAGAACGAACTTTAAAAGAAGACTTTATTGGCGAAATCTATACTTTGATAATTCAAATCTTGATTTTAGAAAACCTATCCGTACAAATAGATCATTTGAAACCTTTAACTTTTCCCATATTTGATTTTTTTAAACATAAATAATCAACGAGTAATGAAACGATCCTCAAAATCCAATACGTCACTAATGCCAAACTATACGTTTCTCGTGAAAATCACCGTAGGCCAATCTACTAAGCAAAACCGTACATGAAATATAAATATATTAATTCATTATTTTCTTCCTATTTGCTCGCTACAAAAATAGACAAGAACATTACAAATAATATCCGCAATATCATAAGTACCCGAAATGTGGTGGTATACATCATACAATCTTTAGCAAATTACGACAAAATTGGTAACTCCGCACGTGCCCTCATAGACCCCCGTTTATGGAGCAACGTGAGAGAAAGTAATTTACCTGGTTTACTTCGCAAATCTTAGTTAACATCAATTGAACTAACAAACGAGATTTGTTTACTTTAAAAAAAGGGATCCAAGAAATCGAATGTTTCGAATACATCCTTGTCATGCTTGTCCGAGCTTTGGCGTATTCACGATCGATACGGTACAGCAGTTGACAATGGGTAATTGTGTGCGAACAACAGAGTACAAAGGTCATGCCCGTACGTAAAGCGCGCACACAATCATAGTTTGGCTTCAATGACGTCACGACATCCGAGCAGATGAGTTCATTAGCATAATTTAAACACAAAAACAGGAACCATACAAGTTTTGGCATCCGCGCGCCCTTTTATCCCGAGGCAGATTGTGCACATCATTCACCCCTGAAAATCGACCTACTTCCTTACTGCGCGTAGTGTGCGCGCGCTGCAAGCGTATGCGCAATCTTCTCTATTATCGGAATGTAACCCCCAAATTTGAAGTCATTACGTGAAATTTAAAGGGGGAAAAAAGACCATTCTTTGCCCCAAGATGAATGAAGCACGCGGATGTCTTGTATTTAGGAATTTGCGTTACTTTTTTAGACCATCTTTTGATTTGTGTCGGAAATATCACATATTGATTTTAGGGGCCAAATCGAATCACGGCGTGGTAGCTCAGGATTTCAGCACGACAATAGTAAGTATCGTTTATAACAAATAATGACGGAAACATCGATAAAGAATGAAATAAGGGAGGCTTGTGTGGTTGCTATGTGTGCTGGATACCGCTCAGTAATTGACTTTGCACGTAATTGACAGAAAACGCGCGTGACGTCACACATGTACAAAGTCAATGGGAGCCAAACGGAGCGGACACAGGCATAGAAAAAGCCAATTTTTGTGGCGCTTAAAATCATACATTTTCATTTCAATGACCAGTGTCATCAAAATATTATACAAACAAGTATTAGGGCGTTCGATTATTGTATAAATTAGTCCATGAAAATGTCAACTTTTAAATATGTTGTCATTCAATCAAAGAAGTGAGCGAGTGTCAACATGCTTATGGTACTTTTGAAAAATAAATGCATAATTTATTGGAGGTTATACATTTGACATTTTTGTGGAGATCAACCTTTGAGGGTATACAGAACAACATATTTTTTTTGAATTCGTCAATAAAGTCTTCTTTTAAAGGTCTATACAAATTGTCTGACTCAGTTTTAAAGGGATCTAGTTACTTTGTTGACGTGTGCAAAAAGTGATGAATGGTTGATGCAATGTATAGTGTTGTTATCTCATATGTCCACGGGATATTGTGTGAAAATTTCAAGTCAAATGGACATTGCATGGCCAAGAAATGAGCGAAAATGCAAAGTGATATTCATTAACTCACTGCACTCACTTTGTCCGGGGGACTTTTCCTTATCTGAATACTTCGATCATACATATCTTTGTAACGAAAGGCAAATTTGAAAATCCGAAACCTGTCCCATCATGCCCATGATTTTATTGTTAATACGAATACAATAAGGTATGAGGGAACCGCTAGAATTAACATTTTATTTTGAGGATTTGGACAATGCCCGGGGGGGGGGGGTACTCACGTAATTGGGTATACGGGGATGTGCCGCTGGGAAGGGTGACTTTTTCAAGAAAGATCCTTAGACATGCTTGGGTCCCCTTTTTATTAAAAAAAATCCTTAGACATGGGTCCCTTTTTTCATATTTCCCCTTTTTTATACGGGATTTTTGGATTTGCCGATGTGAAATTGCCAAATTTTTCAAGCTCGCTACGCTCGCTAACTTAAAACCACAAAATTTGCGGGAAATACACCCAAAACATGCGCCGCAGGCGAAAACAAATCCTTAGACATGGGTCCATTTTTCGCAAAAGGACCCTTAGATGTGGGTATGGGTTTGGAGGTCTCAGCCGCACACCCCCGTCCGACTATAATCTGAGTACCCCCCCCCCCCCCCCCGGGGGACAATGTTACTAAGTCCCTTTAAAACAAAACAAACTCAATTGCTAAACTAATATGTACAACACCGAAAAGCCTCAGCAAGCCGAATGTTTAGTTTTTGTGCACTACACTGTACTCGTGTAACCATGGTAACAACAGCCGATTATAGACAAAAATATACCAAATCAACAAATATTTATTTTAAAAACTTTAAAATGGCAGGTAAAGGGTGTGATTTCACGCGAAAATTAGTGTGCATAATGCGGCTTCTAGTAGCCAGATATATGATTTATTGTATTTTTATTGTTGTTGTTACTATGGTTACAAATGTACACGGTGGTACAAAAAGTTATTCTACGATAAACCTAATAGCCTATTCAAAGTTTTCATCGAACCCTGAAAAAGTCTAGCTAACTGTGGTGTTCCGAATAATAATCATGTTATAAACATAATTATCTAGAAAATATGGGCGATCCAACTGTAAAGGACGAGCGCCTCCCATTCGAATATTACACTAAATAGTGCACTTTGCATGATGGATTTATTAATTGCAGTGAAATTTCCGATTTTTGTGTATTGCAAACCGATGGCGGCATATTTATGACATAAAATAAGAAAACTGAAGGTTTTGCTTAAAAAGGGTATAAACAATGTCATTATTTAGGAGCATTTCTTGAATAAAGTCCGTAAACAAGAATTACATTTATTGGGGCACCCTGTATAGTGTTCGAAATCGTACAAATTTGCTGTATTTGTCGATATCAAATGCTGACTTCCAGTTATCATAACTTTTTGTTCAGATACGGTAAACACATTTTTACAGAGTATTGCTGATATAACTGGACAGTTTTCTGAAAAGTATTTATTCAACTCCCAGCGTAATTATTGATATATGCTGAATTATGTAAATCAATAATTTAATATTTTGGGGAAAAAAGGCCTAAAATTTGAGTTTGGTGCTAAAAATGACCGTGTTACATTTCCTGATACCCATTGTGTTTGGTATCAGATTATAGGAAATTGTATTGTCTTTAATATGATTGCAAAATCATGCTTATTTCAGGTGATGTTTGGGAAATATCGCCAATTGTCTATAGCAAGTCAAAACGGCTACTTCTTTGGACGCCATCTTGGATTTGGAGGTGTTCGCAACAAATTTGTTGAGGTAGACCTCTGAATTAATTTGTCTCATTAAAGATATAGACTGGCAGCTCAGAGGTCTTTTGTGCATCGAAAAGCGTACTGATTGTTGAACATATGAATATTTAGAGGAGAATGTAACAAAACCAAAAATAGAGTCTCCTGGGCTGTACCCGGTGGTAAAGGGGTCCTTTGCGCCTCCAAAGTTTGGCCCCTAGGGTTTGTGCGATGCTTCTATTTTGTTGCGAAGTACCGTGTCTAACATCGGTACCTGCGGGGTAAGCGAGACAATTACAAAAGGATCAGTGGTCCGTATCAGGCCTTCTTCGTGAAATTTTACGTTGGCCGTTTTAAAAGACGAAATACACGTCGATGAATTGGGGATTATACCTAAAACCTCTTGCAACATAACAAAATTGAAGAGCTTTCAACCAAAAGGCACTAAATCCTATGTCTTACAGATTACAGAATATATATTAGATACAAATGTCATCCGTTAAATTACCCTGCAGATGCCTCTGAATATTGAAAGTCGACTCGCAAAAGTTATGTTTTAAAAAGCGGAGCTTCCACATTTCCCTACGTCATGTACGTAGAGTGAAAAACAAAATCGCTGCACAAAGTCAGACAAAGGGCAATTATATGTGTGTAATGGCATCCAAGCTGCATGTAGAGGTCAATACTGTATACACCAGTTCACAGTTGCGTTTTGCGCATGTGCAATACTACGGTCAAGTGAGAAAGACGTGTATTCATCGAATTGAAAGGACTGAATGGTTACTTGTTACATCGATTATAAATTCCTTTATGCGATGGCTGTAAAATTGTTCTCATCAAAAAGAACAAAAGATTTCCCATGACAACCATCTGCCACTCTGAACATGACTGCACAGAGTAAAGGCTCTATTGATACATTTCTCTATTGTCACCACATTTGTCAACCCCCCCCCCCCCCCCCCCCCCCCCCCCTCCGTCGCTATGCCATGCGCTCATATATTGGTTCCTCTGCATTCGGCTATTTACTTTAGTTTTCATCCCTGTATATTTATACACGGGTGTTGTTTTAATGTGTGAAATTCATTTGTAAGTGGAAGCCATGTCTGATGTTGTTTTGGTGATGGGGTTCATTCAAAGGTATTTATATGGCCTTTGGCATATGCAAACGTGCTATCATTATGTATTCTATAATCTGTAAGACATATTTGTTAAGTTGCAAAAGGTTATGGATATAATCCCCAATGCATCGACGTGTATTTCGTCTTTTAAAACAGGCAAAGTAAAATGTTCCGAAATTTGCAGATCCGCATCAGCGATTCTTTTGTAATAAGTGTCCCCGCTATTTCGCTTTCCCCGTAGCGAGCGATGTTGAACACAGTATAAATTCGCAAACAAAAAGAAGCATCGGACAATCCCCAGAGGTCAAACTTTGGAGGCGCAAAGGACTTCTTTCCCACCAGGTACAGCCCGGGAGACTCATATTGTTGGTTTTGTTACATTCTCCTCTAAATATTCATATGTTCAACAATCAGTACGCTTTTCGATGCACAAAAGACCTCTGAGCTGCTGGTCTAATACTTGCAAATAAAATTGGTTTAAACTTGTTGTGGAGATCTGGCAACCTAAGTCCTTAAGGAAGCCACTTTTTCGATGTTGGCCATCCCCTTATAAGTTAGCAAACACATTACAGTACATCATAATGTGTTAGCAGATTTAAATTTAAATTTGATGTATTTTATTTGAATGCCTATAGCATGCACGAAACCGAGTAATGTAAATACAATTTAACCATATTGTGTTCGTTTACTGCTAATAATCAGACGTTATCACATGAGGACGCCCTTAGTACACATGAA